>JACTAS010000142.1:0-46313 GCA_014884825.1 Fusarium sp. 190-020-2 | reverse complement strand
CGGTCCTTATCTTATCAGTGGACCGAACTGCTTGGAAGGTCGGTCCAGCATTAGAAGAACGCATTCCGTTCTTTATTGGGGAAAAATAATGGGGCTCACGTGACGTAACCGTTAGGGTCGTAACAATATTAATAAATATATCCTTATAATTAGCCTTAAAATAATACTCTTTTTAATACTAACTTTCTTATAGATTTACTTTATTAATAAAGTTATAGTTTTAAATGCCTTAAATAACCTTAATAATTAGGTCTTTTATTAACTTAATAAGAAGTATTATATAGATTTAATTAATATTTAATAATATATTAAACTAACTATTTTCCTTATATTTTAAGGAGGAATTACTTAAGATAAATAGTTATATTTTATATTAATAATAAGAGATAAAATAGGTAAAAAAGGAGGTTATTTTAGCTAGTCTTATTATAAAGCCTTTATAAAAGGTCTCCTTTCTTTTCTTAATAAATTTAACCTATTTTAATAAGATAATGCCTAGATTTATATAGCTTAACTATTAATAAATTAGCTACTTCTTTATAAGATAAAACTTATTAATTAGCTATTTTATTTCCCTAATTTAAACCTTATAAAATATATATAAAAAGCTCTAAAAGCCAAGCTTTAATAGATATATCCTAAATTTATTAAATTAAAAAATAATAAGTCTAATAGAGCTTAGTTAATTAAATAGTTATAAGAGGTATAGGCAGCCTTATTAAGCTACTTAATTTTAAAGCTAATAATTTCTATAAAAAACTGCCTTTATGCTATTATTTATATATAAGAATAGTATATAAAATATTAAAGCGCTAATTTAGGGGAATTAATTAATATACTTTTTATTAAATTTAATTAACTATTTGTAATAATATCGCTAAGTGTTTAATTAGTGTTATAATTAGGGAGGTTAGATGTGGGGTTGGTGTTGTCAGACTTTTGTCATATCATTTTACTTACCCTAAATCTGATGTCTTCGGATCTGTTTCTCAGCCTTTATGGTGCACAGGAATACGTATGCTCCAACAAAAAGTCGAACATCTCTGGTGCTATTACTCTCCCAAACTCGGCAAGGATTATATATTACAAGTGGAGAATCAACGCAACTGTATTTTGTCTTAGATACACTAACTGGGGTATCAATAAAGCCTAATAGGCACACTTATTTATGACGCCACAGTCAATAATATCGTTATATATTTACCTGAAGCGACATAAAAGGAATAAGGTAAACCATAGGGTACGTCACTAAATGGGGCACTGGCTCATATCCAGTCATTATCTGCAGCCCACCTCCTCTTAGGTATTGGGAAAGAGAGGTTACAAATATTGAATAATCCAATCAGCTATTAGAGAGTGTATTGAGATTACTAACGAAAGGCCACGTCACCTGCTTCGGTGCCTAAAACCGCCGGGACAACTTTTATAGCTGCCAATTTATACAGGACTGAATGAAGTTTCGATTTTTTCATGAACTCGCCATAATGGATGGCAGCCAGCAGCAAATACTACAGCTACCAGGAGGCATTCAGCCTCATTATTGTCGACTGTGTCGCAATCTCATGATTATCGACAATGCAGGAGACAGAAAAGACGAAGAGAGAGGCAATTGTCTACACACCTGGAAGATATATACTCTGCAGCAAGTGTGCGAATTCGCCAATAGTGGCTGTGTGATGTTCTCTCTACAACCTAAGGAACTGCATAAAACCCAAAATGACCGCTTCTTTTCGATATCTGGGCTACTGCGCGAAATCTGCGGAGCTGCATATAGCAAGCGGCTTCAATTGTTTTATCCCCTCGTTCCCTTACGTGTGCTGCTCGAAGAATTGAATGATTTAAGTCTTCATATCCAATTCTCAGCCAATGGAGGCCGACTTGCATGTGATTGGAAGATAAAGTACGGCCAGGTAGATTTGGAACAGAACCCGATGATCCTCTTTGCTCATGAGGGTGATTGCCCTACACCTCTCCGTTTAGTAAAAGCACTCCTAACATTCTCCAGAAAGTTGTCCAAGCAATTACATAGAGAACAGGCCGTTGCAGTCCAAGGCTGAGTTACTGACGGCAAAAAGTTGGTTGCAAGAGTGTTTGAATTATCACGAAGAATGTGGAGGGATAGCCGAGCCACAGATGCCTAGGTGACTCATTTATGTACGAGATTCTGGTTGCAAAGCCCTACGCCTTGAAGATGCAAACACAGCCCAGTTTGTATCCTATGCAGCGTTGGAACAGGTTCAAGACAGAGAAGGATACCTTGGCTATGCGAAAACAGGGTTCTGATCTTATGCAGCTGCCAAAGACGTTGCAAGATGCAGTAAAGGTAGCACGCGCCCTTGGCCTGGACTACCTTTGGGTGGATGTTCTCTGTATCATTCAAGATTGCGAGGAGGATAAGAACAAAGAGATTTCTAAGATGTGGCAAATCTACCAGAACGCCACTATCGTTATTTCAGGAGCCACGGCGTCACACAGCGACCAAGGCTTCCTCCACGAGCGCGATCTTCGATCCTGCTACCTTAGCACTTGGGCAATCCCCTGGCACAAAGTTGACAACGAGGGCAACCGATTTGAAGACTTTGCATTTTGCGCTGAAGGAGAGATCAGGCGCATCAGGGCAGAACCAATCAATTTGCGTGCTTGGACTTTACAAAAAAACAAGCTTGCAAATCGAGTTTTGCGGTTCGGGAGCTCACAAATGATTTGGCGTTGTGCTGATGGCTACCGTGTTGATGGAGGATCAAATGAAGAAGAGTCCCCTGATAAATACTCCACGGTTGATAAAGTAAAGAGGTCCTACAAATGGACATATATGGTTAAAGAGTTCACTACTCGGTCCATCGGCAAAGCGAAAGATCGACTACCAGCCTTCGCGGCTGTAGCAGCAGACCACGCCAAACGCCATAATATCGGATCTGATCAGTATATGGCAGGACTGTGGACCTCTTGGATGGCGTTCGGCTTGCTATGGTATATCAAGGATGTTAATGATCAAGCAACTTACCCGGACATACTGTCAACTGAAGAGAAATCTCCCACCTGGTCGTGGCATTTGGCTCGCAGCGGCATATCCTGGCCAGAACCCATACCGTACCAAGGCGACAGCGATCGTTTCATGTTAGATGTGAAATGTTGCCAGGTTGAACTTGAAGACGATAAAGTTGAATATGGACGCGTTAAAGGAGGAAGTTTAGAGGTAGATGGAGCATTGTTGAAGATTCGCTTGCTGGGAACCCGACCCGTATATGCCAAGCCTGGTGGACAAGAGGTTTCTGCCCCAATTCAAATCCGGTGGGATAGTCAAGACATTCCATGCGAAAAGGAGTTCTTTTGCTTGGCAGTCCGCGACATGGGCAGATTTATCACAGAAGGCATAGTTCTGAAGCAAAGCAGTGGGGCTTTTTACAGGGTCGGGTACTTTCAGCCGGATTACCAGACAACTACTCCTATTAGTCCAATTTGGCTGGATCGGAAAACTATTATAATTAAGTAGATTCTTTTAAAATACTCTTTATCTAGCTGATATTAGCAAGATTGAATATGGGATCAAGTTGGTACAAGACAGTAGACAATCCTACTTCTCGCTACTCCATTTTCCCATCAGTATCAGTAGGCAAGAAGTAGACTAAGTTCGACCCTGGGCGTAGGTCGGCTTATGGCCGTCCAACTACTTGTTATTGGTGTAGCCAAACAGAACAGCGCCTGCGACCATTTTGTTGAGATGTAGCATCAAGCTTCGACAAGGCATACCTGAAAACAACACTTCGCCGACTATGAAAGTGATATCCAGTATGGCAATTTTCTTACGTAATAGTAAAGTGACTTAGATTCAGCAGCAATTATTGGAGTGTTGGGGCATTTGTCATAACCCATCTGGAAGAGTCTTTTCATTGATCGAAGCAGCATCAGTCTCGTCAGGAAGAAAGCTGGTGAGAAGGTCAGCCTTGTATGTAACACTGGCGCCCTGGATCCAGATGTCGGGAATGGTAAGCTGCATGGCTCCATCCAGAATTGGTCCAACAGTGATGCCTTGTCTCTTGACTAGTTCCTTGACCGAAAGGCTCTCGCATATTAATGCAAGAGATGACGTTTCCAGCCTTAGTAGTGGCACGGGGAAAAATCAGGATGGCTTTAGGACATTTAGGCAAGTCTCCGCCCTCCAGGTCGTTATAAGCGACTAGCTGTAAGGCCTTGAGCCCACTGGTCGATACTGGTATCTCCCAGAGTGATAAACCCGCTGTGGGACGACGTCATCGTTCTTAAAAGTCCATTACCCTGCATCACCCTTTAATCTTCTCTTGGTCAAGAAATGAAACCATACATATTACCCTAAACTTACTCAAGGGAGATATTCACAGTGAAGGGCTGACGCGTACTCATCTGTCGGGCAAAAGATTTTCGCGTTCACGAATGTGATTCGAGAGGGATCAGCCTGACCGTGGATCCACATGATTCAGGCATAACTGACAGCTTGCAGATCACTTTTTCTACGCCATTTGAATTTCAGTATGCTTGCTTACGATGCTTGAACTTATAACTGGCTATTAGACTCTAGTATGAATTAGTCTGATGTAATGGTGGTTAAAACTGGAACGGCAGTTGCTGTTTCACATTCTGCCGAAGTGAAGGGACAGGTTCTTCCTCAGTGTCTCAGAATCGAAATGCCTTGCCGGGCTTTGATCTTCGCTTAAACTCTTTATTCGGAATATCTCCATACAAACACTGGTCTAGTTAAAGCCTTGCACTCTGCTGAATCTAAAGCTTGGGTAATGGTTTGTAGTTTCTAATGCCGTGGGTAACTCTGAGTATAATAATACAAACCCAAATCAAGACTGTTAAACTATCTCTCACTCGCTTAGGTGAGCGGAAGATATGGCTCATGGCATCGAATATAATCAGGCAAAGGACTCGCCATCGAGGCCCTAGTCCAACCAAAAATACCGTTGTTCCTGGCGGACTCACAATCAACTACCGGTATTGCCTTTACATTGTCAGAAGGCTCTGACATAGACAACCGCGGGAGGTCTCGGAATATTAAAGATAATTATTAAAATTAACAAGTTGGACGATCGCATACCAGAAGATCAAGCTTTAAACCCAGCACGGTGGAGCAAATTCAATTGCCAGGACGTTACAGGTGCATACCCCCGAAACGTTCATGTATGCCGATAAGGTCATGACATGTGATGCACCTATCTTGAGTTTTGACTTCTCATTCCACACAATGGCGATCCCAGGAGGAATTGAATCACCTCATTTGGAGATTCACGTATGTTAGCATTGTCGAGAATGGACAATGATAGCAGCACTTCCCTCTCCGGCAATTTTAATAGCCAGTGAATACTATAAATCAGCTGCATCTTCCCTTCTCATCGCTCCATCATCAGCACTCACAATCAACGCTTTTCTTACACAACCACTTTCCACCTTTCAGAACCCGCCAAATCATCATCATGAAGGCCTCCGCCATGCTTGTTTTTCCCGTCCTTGCCCTCGGCGCTGCTACGCCTAAGCCTCAGCTTCCTTCTCTCGACCCTGCCTGTCTTCTCAATATCACTAGCATCTCCGATTGCATTAGCGATCTCAAACCTACCAGCACCGTCGCTCTTACTGACGTCGCCGCCTGGTAAGTCTGATACTCTATGAATATGCTCTGAGACGCATCATGAACTAATAGGACGTAGTCTCTCCGAACTCGTAGCTGGTATCCAAAAGTGTATTCCTGGTATCCCTGGTGGCCTGCCTTCTGGTCTTCCTGGAAGTCTACCTTCTGGACTCCCCACTGGTCTGCCTACTCCTCTCCCCGGTGGTCTTCCTGGAGTCCCTGGGTTTCCTTAAGTTCTTGATAGCAAATCAACAGGCTCGCAGACTTTTGTTCGCTTGGAGGACGGACTGTACATTTATCAACGGGGCGTCTTGACAGAGGTGTCCAACATTTGTTTGAAAGTTGCTGTTGGTCTTTGGGGGCTTTGGATGTGAATAAACTTATTGTGCATACCGTTCCATAGGATCAAGATCTTTTGCTTAACTATGTGCGATAACACTTTCGCAGCACTTTTGCAGCTTTGATCAGCGAAGTGATGGAAGAGCTTGGTGACGATATGTTTGCATGACGCAACTTGATTGACAATAAAAGTCGCTTCATTTATTATACGCTACCGTTTTACTCCGTCTGATATGATGAAGAGGCCCGAGGAGGGGGAAAATCGGCTCACGTAGTCACGACGGACTTGCGAATACTTTGTTTTAAATAAATAGATCTAATTTCAAAATTACTATGCATTGCCGAGATGCATTTTATGCAGTTTGATTTAGGGTTAAACAGGCATCTCCAAGTAAACTACTGTCAAACGGACTGCAAGCCATATAACACATACAACACAATTGTAATACGCGCCTCCAAGCTCTTCTAAGGACACATTTAACTCTTCGAAAACTGGAAATCCTGCAGGTTGAAGACACGCAGCTCGTCTTCCACCTTATTTAGAGCCAGAGATAATTTCTGCTGGATCGTGCAGGAATGTCTGGGGCCATACCTCGCGCCATTTTTGTCATACCACTGGGGCTGCCTGAGACCTTTTATCATGTCCTTGGAACCATCAATGCTTAACCCATAAAATGGTTGCGCAACCCGTGGGCTCAGAATACCATGTTTACTTAGCTCCTTCGTTAAAACACCTAAGGACATGGATGAGCACTCATAGGAACACTCCGTTTCCTCCTGCAGACGGTCGAGAAGGTCGTAGATCGCTGTGAATATATCATCCAGAGAGTCCTGACGTGCTTCGTCAATCTTTTCTGCGTCCTGGATTAGCAAAGGCCATAATATCACTGTCTTAATCAAGCTTACCAAGAATATCGGTTGGCATAGGGAAATCCTCAGACTCAATTAACTTCCCACTGTGCCGTAATGCAAGTCGAGTCATTTTTTGAAAAATATCCGATTTGGTAAAAACCCAGGATATGAACATGTAGAGAATGCAGTCTCGTCTGTAGACCGTGGGTAGTTCCGATGTCAAATTCTCTAGCCAAATGTCAGCGTATAGCTCAATGCTCTCATGGCACTTATAATAGTCCACAATGATGGCCAGCTTCGCAAGCATTTCGAGGTTGACTAGCCTTGGTATATCTTGATGATAGCCGTGTATGATAGTTAGTATGATATTGAACGCTTCTGGATCCCAGTCGCTTGCTTTTACTTGATGAAGTCCTGAGTGATCCGTCTCTGCCTCTGTAAAAGGACCAGCAAACATCTTTTCGAAGTAGGATGAAGCTAGTGCCAGGTGCTTTCCTGAAACTAGCATTCGAATCTCTAACTGATCACGTAGAATTCCAGATCTCTCTCCATAGTTCCAATCCTGCATTTGCAGGTTTGAGCTGTCGGCATCTGTTTCGGCATCACTATACCCCGGTTTCTTTTCTTCCCCATTCAGAAATTCCGGGTGCTTATCACGTGTACCATTAACCCCTGCAGAGATTGGGTCGGTAATCTCCCTAACGGGCAGTGAGATTGAAACAGGAGACTCCGATAGCGCCAATGGTGGAGGTGGTGTAGGGAGGACTTTTTTCTTCCCCTTCTTCTCTAGCTTCTTTTTTTTTGAGTTCCTCTTTGAAGGTCTTTCTTGCCCTACCCAGATTGTTTCCGCCTCCCAGTTGAAGGGCTGAGCCTTGAATGTATCGAGAATGAGGTTCGTATCCCCATGCGAATCGAATACATAAGTCGATGGCTTTTTGCTGGATGCTGTTTTTTGAAAGCTCCCTTGTATGGAAACCGGCTCAGAACTGGAGGCATAATGAACCATTGTGACTGTGTTTATGCTTTAGCCTGTCGTTGCAAAAAGGGTAAAAGCAATACTGACCTACGTAGAATCAATGAAGCTGAAGTTTGATCGGTGATTTTTTAGCAATATCTTTATTAGAGATTTGGAAAGTAGAATGCAGATCTAAATGTTAGTTGTGAAGAGGCGAGTCGCCGATTTTAAATCATGATTGAGATTAGGCTGCGTCATTACCTGTAGGAGGCCGACCAGCTCTCTTCAAACCCCGCTTTCCTTCTTTTGTAATATGAGCGCCGCCAGCGGATAGAGAATAGTTCTAGCGGTCAAGGACATTATTTATAACTATATCTAAACATACAGAGTCAGGGAACTATGTAATTTGAAAATGGCTTTAATGAATTACTTAATTTAACTAAAGTTACCTCCAGAAACCACCGATAGCCCGATAGCCACCTGAGGCAAGTATGGTAAGTCTTAAAGCATGGAGACATATAGCTTTCACTATCTATTAAATAAGATTACTTGATTATTTTAACATAAGCATTGCTTTTCAAGGAAGATCGTTTGAAATAAAGCCCAAAAGCGAAACAGAGGCATTGTTATAGTAGTATAAACTGGTTACGGTGATAGTGGCGGTACTAAAGAATAAATACACAAGCTATAGGTATAGAGCTATTAAGAATGGCTAGTGAATGACTGCTTTAATTAAGTCACAGGGTGTGCCTTGAGTAACTAGTAGGGATCAACGCTGTGGGGGACAACGGACGCGCCTGAAACGGTGGATGCTGCCCCATCAAAGGCTACTGCGCTCATGAGAGGAGTGAACAGTTCTTGTGGATGCTTGTTGAGAGACTTGGTAGTTATAAACGGCGACTTCTCATCTCCGGAAAGCGCAGACGATACGCCGTAGATACTGTACACAACAGATGATGCATGTCCAGGGTACTCTTAAGCATACATCGGACCTCGGATATTAGTATCCCCATTCCGATGAGCCTGCTCACTACTATGATGATTTGAAGGTGGCGCGCACAAAGAGGATCTTTACTAACTCACTTTGCCGTTGGATGACAAGAGACAGGAGAGGTCTAATGTATTACAGGTATAGCGCGCTCATGAGTAATATCTCTATTACTCGACGAGGACATTGGTTTAAAGCCATTAATAGAGTAGCCTTAAGTACAGCTGCCTATTAGAATGCCCTCTTACTAATAAACACTCCTTATAAGTCTTATTAAAATAAAACCTCAAGTCCTGCTATAGTGCACACTGGCCTAAGAGGGCTAGTAACTGTTTTAATATATTAAATATCTTTCTCTTTAAACTCTCCTTACTATAAAATAGAGAAAAAAAAACTTAATAAAATAAATAAATAATAGTATCTATTAAATTTAGGAATTCTCATTATATATATTTTTGATTATTTACTTCTTTTTAGGGCATGGAAAATCGTTACTAGTTGCCAGAATGGGTTAGACCCACATAATGGCGGGCGAACAAATCAGATAACTGGCCCTGATTCTGGTGCCATAATGACGTATAATAGAGTGTCACGGGCTGGTCGTCTTTCAACCGGGCTTTGACTTAATTCTCAAACCCATAAATAAGTTATCTGACGGTTGGTGTTACTATCAAGACTGTCGATACTATCGTCGCGGCTCTCGGAGCTGGTCCCAGTGTTGCTCTGAGCGAGGTATGACATTCTCAGTGTCGGCAGAGTGCCGCTGACTTTATCTGTCTCTAGCAATACCCAGCACTTCTAATAGGTCCCCTTTTGGCGAGACCAATCGACTTAGGCTCCAGATTTATCGAAGGACAACGCCGAGCGTAGTCTCGGCGTTGCTACCATTCGAGGAAGACATGATGATCATCGCATAGAACCATTGACGAGCGGCATCGACGATCTGCTACGGTATCTCAAGTCGGAGTACTGGAACCACGATTACACACTCTTGCCTGACGTTGAGAACGATATAAACCGGGACTTCTATCCTGATCAGCTCCAAAATGACCATGGATATCATAACAATGTCGAATTCCCTACGCAGCTAGGGAGTTCAAGTACAGCATACCATGAGCAATTCAACTCTTTTACAAGTTTAGAGCCCTATGTTACCGTACCTACCACCTCACCTCCCACCTCGCAAGAAGGGTGTAATTTACTTTCCGAAGCTTCTGAATACTCTACTATCGATCCGTCTGTTTTATGGCAACAACCTAAACAATCTCCTCCGTCACCTTACCCTCTCCCTACAAGTAGCAATTCTCCAATATCCTGCTTATCGGCAAACATTTCAAGCATGACGAGAACATCACAATCAACAAGGTCAAGCCCTGCTCCCAAAATGTCCCAGTCTTGTTGCGACATCTGCGGGAGACTGCTCGACTGCGTTGATTCCCACTGGTATGTGTGCTACTCTGAAGTTAACAGAGCATCAGGCTAATGCACTGAAGTGCTCATCTTATTTCAGACCATGGTGTCTCAAACCCGTTCCATTGCGGCAGGAAAACCTGTAGGACGCACAAAGATGCTAGGTCTCTAAAGCGACACTTGGAGAATATCCATCTTCGCGCTTTATATATCTGCCGTTGTGGAAGGTCTGATCGGAAAGACAAGCATCGCGACCATTTGCGTAAGAACATTTGTAGTGGCCACGATCACTATAAGTGCAGCTGTGGCCGCCACAAAACTCACGATCGCCACGCGCACGAAATTCACATCGAAAATTGCGGGAGACACAAAAGAGGAAGACCAAAGAAGCAGACAGCAAGTAGCAGAGTAGTCCAAGTGGAAGGAAGAGCTCCTGAATAAAAGGCAACAAGGTAAGAGCTCGGGGACTAACAGAATAGCCACTCTGTCGGCTCCACATGACTGTTCTGTCGGCTCCACTAGCTCTATCTTTGTTGCCTTTCATCCAGAAGTTAACCGACTTCCGACATTGGGATACCTACAGAATCGTTCGCGGCCGACGAATCATTGGGATTTTATTTGATGATCCTTTTCTGGGTTGTTGTGCTGGGAAGGGTGTCATCTAAGCCATGCCGTGATGTCACCTTATGACTTGTCTATCAGCAAGGCCTCGCCGCACCGCCTCATCAATACCTGGGGTATGATTCAATTCTGCTGAATCGCACCTACTCAGGGTTCCTGTTACAAGCGACTGAACTTCTTCTATAGGGGATCATGCATTTGCGACATTTACGAGAGGCTACTGTATTGTTTCTGCAAGCCAGGCACGTCCTGTAGACATCAGTGCTTTTGCATGGTCCTTCTAGACAGAGCTTAGTCGTCACTTTTCCTATTTTGGGGTTCATTTATCAAGGCAGCGGGTTCATGCACGATCTCACGAGCCCTGATGTCTACAGGACGTGCCTGGTCTGCAGAAGCGATACAGCAGCCAGCATCCAGCTGCCTGATTTCATGATCCCCCAGTATCGGTATCCTTTCTACCTAAGTAACTCAACAAAAATTATGTCAAGTTCGATTATAGGGGTATAGAACGGCACCTAGCTTTTAGGTAAAATAGGATGGTTTAGAAGTACTATATCTTTATATTTCTCTTACCCTTCTATAGTCCCCTTAATTTAAATTATTATTAGTCGTACTGGGCTTTATAACATTTACTAATATGAAATACCAAGTTTCCTATAGCCTTATGTCTGATGGATCTAAATTGGCACTGCAGCGCCTATGTGAGAGCAGCCGTCGCCCTGGGCTTCATTACGAGATGCAACGCAATGTTACCTGGCCACGGGTTACAGAACTCGGTCATGGAGCTGACACATGTGACTGCGCTACCTGCTTAGCGGGAAATGATGGGCTAGCAGGCTTTCCAGGAGATACCGACATTGGAGGATGTAAGCCTAGACAGACACGATCGTCTCGTCCTCTCATCTAGCCAGTCACCCTCTGCAGTACATGTCAATTCACATGGACCTCCAGAGTGGCAGAAGCTCTACGGTTAACACTGGGAATTATGTCGACAACGCGATTTGTGGCATTCGCTCACTATAACAGGTTTCAATCATGTTCGTTCCACTACAAATACATTACCCACCATAATGCGATCCAGCATGGCACATAGCTGATACTTGGCAGCATGTAACGTGATTAACTGCTCGCACCGTTTCATCGGCGATAACGCTGTTACACCAAGGGCGCACACATCGTCTAGAGTGATCGCGCTGACAGAAAGGAAGCTTCTTCCGTCTTGAACTCAAGAAAAATAGGATGGTTGCACATCAATGAATCAGTTACGCACGAGATGTTGGGTCACGCTGAGTCATAACGCCAAAATCTAATGCTTGGCTTTTTAGGCTCAACACGAGAACAAACCCAACTATTTCCGTATGACCAATAAAGCTAAATAGTAGATCAACCTATTGCACAGGACTGTAAACAACAGCAGATAGGACCTACTATTAATAATCCGTGCTGCGCACGAGGTGCATCGCTTGTGACCCACCGCGCTGTCCCGCGTAGACAAGCCATTAAAGCAAATATGAAGGTATACCATAAGTAAAAATCTACCTCAATCCGCTAGAATTGCAAGTAAAACTTGAGCATTGAATTAAAATCACCTTGCTTATTCTCATTGTCCTTCATGCTGTAGTCCCAAGTCAGGGCTGCTCCCTGGACGGGTTATCGTGAGAGTGGCCATGAATGGGAAGTGTTTGCCTTGCACCGCTATAACTGGCAGAGTTAATTTAATAAGGTAATATAGTGGCGGATCATGGCGATCAAGGAGCAATTGTGATGGAGTGCTAGATGTGTCTTCAAAAGCAGTTAGATCTTTCCCAGGATATACTTACAGATCTACATAGCACTTTTTTGCAGTACTGTCTCCTTGTTATCTTAACTGCTATTGAGCAAGTGGGTGTTGATGAGTCTAATTAAACGAAACGGCCACTCTTGATATCATCCTCTCATTATTGAACTTCACGCTCATGGCAATAGGGAAGCCATTGTCAACAGAATAGCGTTTATGACATCGCACTCAATAACAGCAGGCACTAAAAAGGCAAGATATACCACGATTGCGAAATAGCATCTTGAGACAAATGCCTATCTACTGCTGATATCTCTGTTAGATGCCACTGTTGGATGTCCAATCTCTCAATTCCAACATGAGCCGGAGCATCTTACATAAGTTTATTATCGTCAATAATCATCATGGGTATACCAGCACTCCTTAAAACCCTTGCCCATATCCAGCGGGTTATCATGATTCCCCTTGGCTTAAAATACTCATTAAATTGTACTTATGGTGGTTGGATTCGATGGCAGGATTGCACCAATATCGTCAAGGAAATGTCATTTATACCACGGCCAATAGGTCTGCGCACTCCACGTCTTCAAAAACTCAAGGAATGCAGATACTTTATGCACGCCGAATGCAGTATTCGTGCGCTCAATTAGCTCATAAAGCCAAAGTTACTATCTCAATTAGCCTGACAACTCAAATTCCCCTGCGAAGACGCTAGAACTTACCGTCCGCGTAGAGTTCTTCCCTCCTCATTGACAAATTGTAGAGCCGTCGCGACGTATATCCAGTCATGACCTTGAATCACTATGCCGTGCAAAGCTCCCAGTTCCCCAAGGCCCTTGTTGATATAATCCTTCCTCGATATCCCGCAGGCTTGTATTCCCGGCCATGTCTGACCTAGTAGTAAGCGCCGCATCACCCAGTGTGCGGATTGCTAAACACTGATTTATAGATTCACAGCAAGACCATCAATCCGCCCTAAAACCGCCTTTAAAAAACAAAATCCTTACCTGTAACTACTAAGTTCTCTTATCTCTCTTTTTATTATTTATATGTCCTTTATTTGCGGTCTTCCTCTAGTTATTTCTCTTTTCTTAATTCGTTATCGTTATCCTCAGGTCTAGGCCTAGTTAGGTGAGCTTAGTCCTGAAGCGGTATGGAGAGGGATGCAGCCAATCAAAAGTGCGCCGTCATGGTTATGCATGAATAAACATGTTCAACAAATTTAAGACGGGGAAATAAAGACTAACAGGGCCAGCCGCTTGAGGTATAATTTGCAAACTTGGTAAAAAGAAAACGACTGGTGTCAAGGTCGCATCTCATAACCCAATGCGGCGAGACAGCTCCCGATAAGCGGGGAGGTAGCTGAGATATCTCTGTTTCGTTCCTAATCTGGGTCGACATCTTCCTGTCTAAGTAATTATGATGGCAGAAGCGGGCTCCAGATCTAACTCTGGACGTTTTGAGGGGCGCTCAATATTCAAAGACAAATCGTCTTCTAATATTCGATGAAGAGAAGGAACATTGCTTAAATTATCGCTGCTGGCCCCGTAATTGTAATGCCATATGCCTTACTGTTAGCATCTACAATTGCCTCTTCTTGTTATTTCTTTTCCTGGTCCCTGCCGTTCTGATATGCCGTAGCTCATGGCCGAAATGTGTAAAGATCACTTGTCAGAGACCAGCCTTTTTGCTCTGCGTCAAAGCGTTACCAAGAGGCGCATCTGCTTGATGTGCTGGACACGACTGTTTGAGGAACTTCTGCGTGGAGAACAAGTCTTGATTCATGCGGCAACGAGGGCTATGCTGTAAATTGCCAGCGAATAATCGTGAGACAGATCTGGCATTAGATTTGTAACTCGGCTCTTGCAGAATGTTTCTAGTCAATGTAGGTTAAGAGAGAGTTAAAATTGTCGAGCAGGAGGAGCTGTGAGATGATTGACCTAATACAGAGTTGGGTATCGTTATTGGTGCTTCTCGTAGCCTTGGCTGCTTCTTTTTGCTTCTAAACTTCGTAGAAAGCTAGGAGTTGGGCAACATAAGCATCTCTATTACTATTAAAATATTATAAGAAATTCCTTATATTAAGTTAACTGTTGTCATTACGTTATTGAAAATAGACAAGCACTCTTCAATTGGAAGAGATATAAATCCAATCCTCCTGTACTCCTTAATAAGGCCTAAACAGCGTCCAGTCGCCTGAAGAATAATAGCCCCTCCAGCAGTCTGTCTACCAAAACTCGCGGTAGTAGTATTTGTTTTTCCAATAAGAAGGCAAGGATGGGACAGATGTCTGACTTGGGAATCCATTTTTGCATCCATACATACAAGCTCACAGAAGTCAGTATGGCCCTCTTCTGGATCACGCCCCAATACATGATCCGCTATGTCAGTACTTGCATGGGGCACAAAGCCCAAGTCAGCTAGATTGAGCATTCCTAAGTATCCGCGAACTGTTAGCCTTGCTCCACGCAATTGCCCTGAAGTGCTTGTTCCTTGTGAGTCGATTTCCCAGGACTCCACTTCCACCAATGGTTTCCAGCCATTGTCGCAAAAAGACCGAACATAGCTTCTACAAACTGCCCAGGACCAAGAAGGCAATATAACCTGTGTATCTAAATTTACCGGTTTACCGATGATTGGAGGATCGACTAGTTGCGTTGTATCGAAACGAAAAGGACCGAGGGCCTGCCACGTCAGGCCTCTAGGAATATCTGACTCCCACAACCCTGCAACGTATCTCTTTTGAGTGTGTTGTTGAATGATAGCTGCGATACCAGACAGGGCCGGCAATCTGTCTGAAACAAAGGAAAAGTTACTTTCTGAATACATCTCGATAAAGGCGTACCATTCGTCCATGAAATCATCAGATTCCACGCCCTTGGCGTAAAGATCTCGACACTTTGTCATGAATTCAATAAATAATAAATTCAAGTCTTCTGGGCCATTAGGGTTCAACCCTTGCGGATCGAGTTCGGTTGCTCGGCGATCATGACACTCCCAAAGTATCATATTTTCGGCAAAGTGCAGAACTCTTCTCCATAGAAGACGTTCCTGTATGGCCCATCCCCGTTCAGAAAGGGGCCCAAAATAGGTCTCAGAAAGCCAACTAGGTATGCTTGATCGAATAGTATAGCTCAAAGCCTTTCCTGGCCGAAACGTAATAGACTTTGGTTCAAATCTCAGTATTGGCCTCGGTAACAACAATCCATCATCGGAAGAGCTGGCTCCAGTTGCGGCTATGGTCAACAAAGCATTTTCGTAATATTGTCCAAATCGAGCTGCTTCATATGACCAATCTTCCTTATGCCTCATATCATCCGGTCCCTCACTTTGCAAGATACATAGGGCATCTACCCAGATGTACCTAACGCCGAGCCTTCGTGTAACCATAATAGCATCCTGAATTGTCTTGGGTAGTTGAGGCCATGGCAGGCGTTGAGTCATAGCTTCCAGATTTGAGGCTGTCGTCTTGACGAAGTTGCCCGTCAAGCCCCATGCATAACTCAGAGCAATATACTCAAGGCTGCGAAGATGACGCAGAGGAACAAATAGTCTTGATGGTTGGTCGGGAATATCTGTGCCAACATCGATAAGTCTTGTTGGTAATACTTTAGGCTCCGTCTTAGTATGATAAGATCCGCAATTCTGGTGTGTCTGGCGACAGTTTTGAACCCATTTGGAAGCCAAAGAAACGATCTGGCTAATGCTGTCAGGGGCATTGGGGTCGATTATCTGACAGGATGCGTTTTGGTATTCGCTGAATTGTTCCATACTAATTCCAGCATCGGTGAAGTCATATAAGGTAAAACCAGTATTAGAATCCTCATAGCAAATATAGATCCCTTGGATTTTAGATTCGAAACTGTGTCCAATGTCGTTTTCAGTATCGTTTTCAGAATCGTTTTCAGAATCGTCTTTATCCCAGATATATCCCTTAACTTGAATAAGTGAATGATTCTTATATATCTTAAAATATCTATCGGAATGCCACGTTTGAAAGATGATCTGACATAGGGAGCAACCCAGAAGCGCTGAGCTCTCCAAGGAGGCAAAGTTTCTGAATGGTGTTCGATGAGTTTCCTCCGAGTAGTCTCCGCTAAGGCTCTCGAAACTCTCCTTGAATATTGTGCATTCAGCACAAAACTCTGCTGCCATAATAGCAAAGAATCAGAATTAGGGTAGTAAAGTTTCAAGCTTAAATAACTCGCATTAGGTAGATAGCAAAGTAGAGGTGACAAAGTACAGATGGCAAAGGGAAAATGAGGCCTCCAACAATTAACCCCGCACGAAAATCTAGGCTCTGAGAATTGTATCTGCACATTGACACTTGATGACATAGATGGCTTAAGCTTGCTGGACAATGCCTAATTCGCTTTTGCGGCCCAACCCCGCACTGAATTGATGACTGAATTGGCGGACTGGTGTCTTCTCATGGTAGGAAGTTTGAGATAACTCAGAATAGGGAATGATAATTTCTTATTAGAACTTTTTATGGCTATTTCCTGTCTCTGCTAATGGCACTGACCTTTTAGTATATTTCCTTTTCTTCTTCTTTATTTTTACTTTCTGGCTTTATATAGAAAGCCTATTATCATACCCTCTATTGAGAAGCCTAGCATGTAAAAATAAACGGTTTCAATTGCCTTAACGCGCTGTTGTAAAAAAAGTAAATGTGTGGCCAGGCATTAATCACAAATCCATCGAATGTGCTCGACGCTAGTCGATTTTTGATATTCAAGTCTACCGCTTGTAGGACTACCCGCATAGGTGGGAAGCCTACCAATTCAAACGCGGGAAGCCTACCAAGTCAAACGAGGAAACTTGACTGGGCTTCAAACACCCAAAAGTAGAAAATGAATAAACATATAAAGGCAACCTTATCCTCGATATCTTCTCCCTACTGGTTTCATTCCTTTTCATACCAACCCTTGCATTGTTAAAAATAACCTACTCTTCCAACCTCCATCACGACAGATCCTGCCATCAACATGGGTATCGGGCCACCACGTTTAGACAAGTACATGAGAATTCTCTCTCGACTCTTTGAGTTCCTTGCCCTCTTTCACATCCTCAAAAGAGCCAACGGTCCCCATACCGCCCTCTCACAGCCCCCTACAGACCTGCAGAGCGCAAGGCGGAGGTTTCTCACAAGTTTGTGTTTTCTCTGCGACTACCGAAAGGGTGGCACAACAACAACTTCAATAGCTCTGGAGCCCCGGGACAACGGTGTCGTATTTTGGATTGCAGCGAACGTGTCGCCAAATGACAACGTTCTTGGGTTTCTCTCCACTGTCCTGGACGATCTTCGAAGTGAACCAAATTCTACGGAAACAGAAAGAGAAGCATTAATCGCAATCTTAACATTCAGTTCTATCCAGTTTGCTGATCCAAGATTAAGAAAAGAACGTGGAATGCTAGAGCGGTCTGTGCGCTTCTGCGAGAATTACTTGACAGCCAATCTCGATAATATTCAGACACCTGGTGAGACAGAAGGGGCCAAAAAGAGACACACAGCTGACAAAGAAATAGGAGTTTCCGCTTTACTAGACTGGTTACCTCAATTCTCCTCCGCTACAACCGACCCTCTGATCCTTTGTCAGGCTGCTTACAACGCTCGCCATGATCCTCAAATAGCGACATTAGAGGCTCTTAAACAAGAGCTTATGGTGGCTCCACAGGGAGTAGCAGAGTCATTTTATTCTGTCAAGCATCTCGTTGGCCGTCTAGCTGAGAAGATTCGCACACCTGCCAATCTCGTTAACGACTCACTTCTACTAAGACCGCTACTTGACTCCTTCGAAATCAGAAGAGTAGAAGCCCCCATCGCGGCAAGGGTACCTGTGACTGATGGCTTAAGAAACTTGGATTCAATACTCAGAAGAATGCTTCCTGCTGATGATCCACGCCTAGAGGACCTGCAAGCCTATCTAGGGCAATTGGATGGCTCAATGCGGCTTGAAGATGCGATCAGAGCTATGTATGACGACGAGGAAAGACACCACAATGTCCACGCGGAGATCCAGCTTCTCGAAGAATTTCATCGCAATCAACGCCAATTTGTGGGACATGATCGTTACATAGCCTGCAGCAAGCTTGCATGCCTCTGCTGCAAATTATACTTCAAATGGCATCCTGGTAGATTTGTGGAGCCCGAATCTCACCAAAAGACATATCTCAATTGGCGTCCTATCGATCTACCTGAGGGTGGGGAGAGTGAGCACTGGCCAGACCAGCGCCGTGTTTTGGCAAACCTTAGCAGAGAGCTAAGCAACCTTGTGGAAGAGCAGATTGTAACCCAGCAACAACCGACCCCATGGCAGCCAGATTCGATAACAAATATCACCGCGGTCATGGGATCTGTCGCACTTTCTGAAGTTGGAGAAGCGTTTGAGAGCGGGGATGGAGAAAGTGATGGTCAGTTCATTTAAAACCACCGTCACATTTGCATCCAAGTATATCCTGACGACTATAGCATTTACAGATTCCGATTCACTGGCGCATCTCAATGATGATGATACTGTTGATAACACAGATATTGGGTCTGGAGATAGTGACGAGGAATCTGATGGAGGTGTAGGTTTGGGTCATTGACTTGATTGGAGAAGGTATCGACAAAGGTGGAGATCATAATCCTTGCCTCGCCCTTCAGGTAACCCGATCGGTGAAGAGCTGTTTACTCAAGACTGCTAATAGTGGATTACTGGACGATTGAGGCACATAGTTATCTTAGTATGCATTGTTAACGAAAGTTTTGTAGCTAGGACTTCTTCATTCTCTTTTTCCTCTCGTGTATTTCTTCGACATGTCTCTTGAGGTTATCAGGTCTTGTGAAAGTCTCGCGACATTGTAGACATGGGATAGTTTTTTGCGAGTAATGAGTGTCGTAATGTCGAATGATATCTTTCTTCCATAAATCTTTGAATTGACAGCCAGGCCAGGAACAATGAAAAGGTTTTTCATGTTTTCGAAGATGGTTACTTTCAGCCTTGATTAGCAAGAGCAAACTCGGAAACTTGCAGTGGCTTACTTCCTCTCGCGGCTTTTATCAAAGGTCTTTTGACAGTCCGCGTTATTGCAAAGGAACTTTCCATTTTCGATAAACTCGTTCTTTTTCAAACGAGTAACAGGATACTCTTTAAACTTCTGCGCATCCATCGTCTCTAAGTTTAGACCCTCACTCGCGGATATATTATCAGGAGAATGGTAGGGATCGGAAACAATATTGTAAAATGAGTGTGTTTGTGTAGCTCCACTTTCAAGGAACAGAGGACAAGATGTACCAGGGACAGAATCACCTGTCTGGTTGTACACGGGATCTCCGCTCTACAGAGTGAAGTCGAGATCCAGTGAACCAGAAGGCAACATGTCTCCCGGATATATTTCACTCTGGGTTTCAGGGAGATTCAACAGTGAATTCGAAGAAGCTGTAATAGCAAAGAGAGAGGGATCAGGGTAGTTGAAATGCGAATCCACCTCTACCATTGGTGGTGAGAAATCAATACTGAAATGGTCATTGATGGCCTGGGGCATAGAGTCCATGCCCAAATCAAACATGTCTTGTTGATCCATGAAAGAAGAAAGAGGAGCATCTTCCTGTGTCAAATGTTCCAGGTGAAACCATTGACCCATTTCATGATAAGATAGCACCGTGGATGGATCCGCGAATTGTGTTGGCGAGACTACAATAGGTATAACGTCAGTAAAGTGGCTAGTGCCGCGTACTCAAGGGTACTGCATCATAACTTAAGATTTCTACTTACCATCGAGGGGATAGTCCGAGTCCACGACATTCAGTTCCGTGGACTCGTCCTGAATCTGTGGAAAGTATTCAATGTTGTTCATAAACTGGACTGCTGCGACCGTGAAAGGGGAAGGATGTTTGTTGGATAAACTTTAACCGGAATTAAATCAGGATTGATGGCTTTTGTATTTCGTCTTGCATCTTTTCTCCAGATAAGAGTGTCTCACCTAGGATCCAATCAAGGCGGTAAGGCAATTCACAATTACACTTTCAAACAGGCCCCAAACCGGCAACTTTCAACCATCGACTTGGTGGGTCGTCTCCTGCAGCTCAGCTCGACCAACAGGGCCCCATAATAACATGGAAATGATGGCTTTGTGATCATTTGATTGGTCGTATTGGTTTGATGGGTAAGATCATGCGCTAGGGGAGGCCTACCTTTTTGTTGGCTGTGTCTCATTGGGTAGGAAGGAGAGTTGGTTGCATCCAAGTCGGGATCACGAGCATTTTGCCCGAGACTGTCTCGCAAACTAAACAAGGTATGTCTTCGAAGCCAACTCTAAAAAAGCCATTCTGTGTAGTGTTGAAGGTTGGGGAAGAGTGGGCCGTTAGTGGGAGGGAGTAATTGGGTGGTAGCCGCCTTGAGTTTCCATCTCCCCGACGGTCGCGGTTCTGCTAAGGATTTCGGACAGAAGCGTTATACTAAAGATAGAGCTATTAGTTTCAGAAATTCTATATAAAGTAATTAAGTATAATATATAATAGTTTATTTACTTAAATATTAATTGTAATTATAACAATAATATTTAATTATATAATAATATAAATAATATTTCTTATTTTTAAGTTAAAATATAAATTAAAAACTATTTTTAAAATTAAATAGTAAATAATAAAAATTATATACAGTAAATAATCTTATAACTTATTATTTTCTTTAATAATATTATATTTAGTTTTAAGACTAAAGCCTTTATAATTGGTTTCTATAATATAATAAAGGATAAGCCACTACTACTATTGCGCTGCCTAGTTAGATGTCCTTCAAAAGCCGGGCTGGATTTCTGTTCAGGGAGGCAATGACTAAACTAATATAAGTCTGGAAACAACGAACGTCATAAGAGAAACAATAAAGCAACCCACAAGCTTCCCAGATCTTCCCGTTTAGCTTCAAGAGCGTCATGGCTATGCAAATAACCATTTGGCAGCAGCCTCAGGTTTCTCGCCGGGGAGCCAGTGGGCTTTTTATTTCTACTCTGGAGGTCGCAGAATGTCATTTCAAACTTTCGAGTCAATTTAAACGCCGTTCTTGACTGCTGATTTAGTTGCAAGAGGACCAGCGTTTGTCAAGTGGGCATGTGCGCGCAACAACCCCCCCTCTGTTAGTCACTAGGTCGCCGGTGAGCTTTGTTATTTAACCGTAGATATTATATATCTTAGGCACTGAGCTCCGGTCAAAGTGATCAGCTATCAGTGACTATTAAATCCTCTACAACACCATCACGGATCATGGTGGGTTGCGTTACAAGGGTGGTCTTAGATATGGACTAGACGGGCGATGACCAGGATATGTCGGTACTAGGCTATCATATAATGGATATCCAGTGCGGTTTAATAGGTCCTATCTTCCATGAGCGGATCATGGGCTTGCAATATACTGCACTCACCTGACGAGGACAGAATCCAGCTCCCAGATCTTGTATGCGATTCCCATCAGCTTACTTGGCTATTCTATGCATCCCTAGCTTCTAACGCCACCGCCGCGCATTTTCACTGGCTTATCTAGTTTTCGAAGACTCCCTTGTATCCAAGCCACTTGCATGCCGTAGCATCCGATCCCACCATCTCGCAACTAGTCAAGTTCTTCCCACTCGGGTATAGAGGATCAGCCTCAACGATAATGCCATGCTCCTGTAGTGATATCTCCTCGCTCGCTTCCGATACGGCCTTGATATTAGTAAAGGACAAATCACCGAAATCTGGGAACAGAGTGTCATGGTTCTCGCGCGTCATGAGGCTCTCGACAATCCAGTCTGCGTGATTCGTGCACAAAGTCCCATTTGCAGGGGCCTTCAATTCCTTTGTAAACCTACCATGATTAGAGGCAATTTGTCAACGGATTCTTTGCAACAACCTACTTTTTGTCTGAGGCGAAATTTTCCCACGTAAAGGTACCAGTCACGTTGTCCTTTTGGGTGATGGTCATGCGCACGTGGTCACCAATTGCAGTCTCAATGCCCTCTGTGTCGTCCAAGAAAATGGGCGGGTCTGGGAACCACTCGTAAAAGGCGAAAACACCAAAGTCACCCTGAGGGTCGTATAGGTAGTAATAACCTCCTTGAATGAGACCTCCATTTTTGATGCGTGCAGGATCGTCACAAGTATTCTTGTCTCCACCAATTCCGACCCAAACAGAAGAGCTGTAGGTTGCGCTGGCATTGTATCCATACGGGAAGGTGATGTTGGGGATGATGACTTCTGCAGTGACGGATGCAAAACGTGGACCAGCAACCTCGCCTCCGTTCCAGATGAAGCTCGGTATGTGTTTCACATCTCGGGACTGGTGTTGAGCCCTACTCTCAAGCAAGAAATTGCGTGAGGTAAACTGCTTTGCCTTCGGCACAGCCAGTATTGAACTGTTTGCCAGTGCGCAAAGTAGTAATACTTTGGAGAGGAAATTCATCATCAATACGTTGGTGCAATAGTAGAAGCGATGAAGAGTTGTAATAGAATCCTAGACGCTTTAATGATGAAGCCAGGACAGCGTGCGTGAACCTAATAATATAGCTCATGAGGGATTAAATCATAATTACCATCCTATCACAATTAGGAACAAGCTTTTTAAGCTGATCTCTACTGGCGCGCTATTAACAATATCTCGTATTGAAATCCAGGGATACCTTTGGCCAGCAATTTGTTCGAAAACTTTAACCCGCTATACAAGGTCCCCTGGCAATTGTGGCCTGATGGTTGTATCGTAATCAGAAGGAAAAGAATACTCTTAAGACATATATAGAGGTCCCTGGTAATCTCTAAGTGATGTTGCTGTGAATGCTCTATGACGGCATATTTGATTATGCACTTTTTTCCGTTACGCAGGGTAGCTGCTTAGTTTATCAGGATTGGAGTCTAGGTTAGTCCTTTGGACTTCGGTAGGGTTCTTGCAGCTAGGTCTTTCTTGTACCTGCTGTTGCTATGAAGACACAAGGGTCGAAGGTCCAACTGTTGGAAGAACCACGTAGCGTAGTCTGTAATAAATGTCCGATGGATAAACCATGACACTATTCCCTCTGCCTCGGTCAGTGGCTCCAACACATTCAGAAACATGATTACTAAGCGGCTGGTTTCTTCATTTTAATTATTCGTACCGCGCGGTAAGTCGTTGTAATCGTGCCGCTAATGATAAGAATCCTTGACGTGGCTGTAACCCTGGTGAATCTCCACTCTTCTTCCCGGTACGGGGTAGATCCGGGTGAATATGATGCCACAACCGCCCCTTGTCCCAGCATTTCGGTCACCGGTCTTGAACGGCCTGTCGAGAAAAATCCGTGAGGGTCGCTCAGGGGGACCTTGACAATGTATTTGCACTTTTCCAAGTGGCCGAGAAGGCTGCCTCCGGGGGCGTATGGGGTGTCTTTTCTGTCCAAGCTGCCGTAGGCGGCGGAGCGACATCCGAGAGCGAGCTGAGACAAGGCAAGGGGCTGATTGACGAGGCCATCAAGCGCAACGTACGACAGTTTGTCTACTCAAGTGTTGATCGCGGCGGCAACGATCAGTCGTGGGGCAAAGCGACCAATATCCCCCATTTCCAGGTAAAAAACCAGATTGAGAAATACCTTCGAGACCAGACAGCAAACGGCAAAAGAAGCATGGGCTGGACGATCCTGAGACCTGTTATCTTCTTCGACAACATTGCGCCGGGTTTCGAAGCTAAGGTCTTTATGACCAGTTTCCGCGACGTGATGAAGGATAAGCCGCTACAGTGGATTGCCACTTCAGACATTGGTATCCTTGCAGCAGAGGTTTTCAACGACCATGAGCAATATGCAAAGAAAGCAACCGGCATCGTGGGGGAGGAGCTCACGTTCAGAGACGTGAATATCGCGTTCAAAGAGATTACGGGCCACGGTATTGGAACCACGTTCGGCTTGCTGGGCAAAGCGTTAAAGGCTGGAGTAAAGGAGGTCGGCACCATGTTAGACTGGTTCAAGGCGGAAGGATATAACCGTGACATGGCGTTGGCGGGGAGCTTTCACCCTGGCGTAAAAGGGGTACGGGAGTGGCTGAAGGAGGATAGCGCTTTTCCTCGACGTTGAAGCGATCAGACCTTTCTGTGATTTGAGTATGTTACTACCATGGGGTTATTGTATCAGGTGAGGTGATGAAGTATTCGGGATCGTGTGTAATTATCTCTATTGGGTGTATCTCCTTCATATATCATTGATAGAGCTTAATAATAGCTTAATTATACCAGCAGCACTTATACTACTACCTACGCGGAAACTATTACATTTGCAAGGTCATAAAAGAAATGCATTAAGACTCCGTTCTATAACTGGCTTTGGCAGCCGCCAGATATAGCTTTTCTTGCTGAGTCCAAGTTGTTCTTTATCAGGTTCGAATCTCTGTCTTCATGAGACTATGCAAACAGTCTATTCTTTTCTTCTTATCATAATTTATTTCTATACGGCGCTTTAGCAAAGTTAGGTCACGGTAAATGCGACTTTGCAGCAACAACCGGGCGAGGGCATGGGCAGTGAGTCGTTTCAGAGATGGCCTAATGTGTTCACAGCGATATCTTAATGATGTGATAGATAGTGCTTGAAGCAAGAGGCTATCGACAACTAAACGGTTCTTGATTCCGTTTGCCACAAGCGCTTCTAATGAATGGTCTAATTATTATATCAAGGTAGCATTGACGCCAGGACAGAGTAGCGGCCCGATCCTAACAATGTTGCTAGAATGGGAACTCGGCCATCTCCTTAATTGTCCAGTAGCGTCTCATGCTTTCAGCCCCCAATGTCTTGACTTCCTGGTCCAGGTGCTTCAGCAGCGTCTCGCCCCATGATTCCATTTTTATCTTGAGAACATTGAACTGGAACTCGATATCACCATATCGGCAGGCTATTAAGTACTCCCGCATAGCTGTCATCCCACTGTGGATCTCCTCATGTTGCTGGAGCAACTCGGCGGCCGCTTCGTTGCCCGTATTTGTTCTGAACTCTGGCATTTTCTCTGCCAGGATGGGGAAGATGTATCGTTCTTCAATTCCATGGTGTCCTTCAAGATTGTCGATGAATTGGATGCCTTACCATGCCAAGGTATTAGTTCAGAACATGCAAGATTCAGAGGGGAGCGCTAACCTGTTTCAATGAATTGCTTGAGGGATAGATTGGACGGCCGCTTCTGGCTATCGGCGGCATTGTAGAGTATATCCCACATGTACCGGAAGCGGTCATGCTTCTTTCATTAGAATGGAGGCTTTATAAAGGCTGTCGCAGAACAGAAAGACATACAAATCGGTCCATTCGCACTGCGAGGCGATTATAGACGTTAAACTCAGAATGCGATAAAGGCAGAAGCTCTTTGGGCTCGGGGAGTTCCTCCTGTTTTGACAACTCCTTGCCCATGGTTGATAGCGTTTAAAAATTTCTGACGTTATACTGTAGATTGGATAGACTATTCAGTTTATTTCAAGTCATCTGCAATAACTGGTGGTTGACATAACAAGCTCCTGCGCTAGGGTAAATCGGATGCCGTTCCAGCTTAATAATTACACCGCGTGCCGCCCAGTCCCACTTGGGAACGCTGATAGCCAGATACGTCGACTGATGCGTTTCTCCTCCTGACAAATGACCTTTGCCATGGTCATTGACATGAACAAGCGCAATTCTGCGTCTCACGCCGGCTGTCCTCTCTACACATTCGCATATTCCTACCGTCTGCAGCAACCTAATGTCAGCTCGGCAGCCGGAACCCGCGCCCGGAAGGTGAGGTGTGACTAAATCATGCCCCAGTGGAGCCGGTGCGCGCGGCTAAAAGACACATGCACTTTCAAGTTTACCAGACTCAAGGCAGTCATTCCCAACAACCGAAGCACGGTCAAACATGGTGCTCACGGTGATACTCTCGCTGTCGTTGTCGTCCTGTTCTCTCAAAGGCGTACTATGAGTAGCAGTACCAGCTCGCCTTATTCTTTGCTCAGCAGTATCATTCGTTCCCTGGTTCCCCATCCAAGCTCTGGCGTTGTTGCAATGTTGCTTCGGCGAGGGCGCATTCTGGGCCTTGTTGGGTGCGCTCGCAGCCTTGTCCACAAGAAAGTCCTGAAGCTCGCCCATAGTAACCTTTGAGTTGGGCCTGCACGTGTTCTCGACGAGGGTAGCGACGACCTCAACGACGTTCTTCGATCAGTTGATCGGAGTGGGGATGAATATGTCGGGCACCCAGTCCCAGGGCCTGAGGCGGGAGGCAACCTTGATTCGCTGGTAACATCGTTGTGTGTTCTGCTTTGTCGCCAAGGACCTGAGTTCGTTATATGGTTCGGGGATGCGGGTTGCGCCGGCGCCGGAGCCTGCTCACAGCTAAATATCGTACATTAATATTCTCACAAAAAGTGTAAATGAGCAGAAGCCAACCACCAGGTATGACTTTCTCTGAGCTTCATTTATCTTCTTTTGACCAACATATTGTCAACAGCCCCTAGGATACACCGATGCAAAGCCCAAGGTTAACTTCTGCTACAAGGTCGACATCAAAGGCAAGTTGAAATGTCTGGTCTAGTAATCAGTATGCCTCCAGCTTATCTTGTTCCAATGGGACGTTTGACGCCAAGTTCGATAAGAAGCGCTGTTCTCATCACGTAGTGCTTTGCAGGCCATGGTATCATTCACAGCCGTAGAAAGCTCTTGAAACCCACATTTGGTGGCTCATTCGATAGTAATGGCGTCTTTTCCAAATGTAAATCTGAGGATCTCATACCCTCCAGGGTTCTGGTTTGAAGAGGTCTTGGTCCTCACTAACATCATTTGTAGATCAAATTTGAGTATGTGCCTTGTTGCCAACTTTCTGATTCTTAACCACAGCCGGAGCGCCTCCATCAGCAGTTTGCGGATACACAATGTGTTTCATCCAGCTCGCCGAACGGTGTCGTTTCGAGGGTGGTGCCAAAGTTTGGCCTATATCTGAGCGAGGATTGTGAACCTTACACCATGTCGACCATTCCACTGCCAGTCATGTCGGCAATATAGGTCCAGGTGTCAGAAGTTCGCGAGAGGCGAGACCGAGGCTTAAAGTCTGCGGAAGAACTTATCCGTTAAGGCCTAGAATGCCCTTTCTTTACCAGGTTCTGATGCCAAAGAAGTATTCCTTGTGATATTCCTGAGTGACGGATGATATCAGGGAGACTATCGCCTGGCACATTAATGTCGACTGTCGGCTGCTGGTATTTCAGGGAAGTCGCGTTGGTGTGTGAAACTATTGGCACTGCTCTTTTTCTGACTCGGCAGGAGTAGTGTCTGAGCCGTGCGATGAATAGAACTTTTGGTGATGTTGGTAGCGATAAGAGAAACAACATTGGTCATTACTAATGCTAGGCGTGCTACTTGACAATGGGCATGTGGCGTGCGATTCAATAATTACTGTCCATCACAACACAGACTCCTTGTCCCTGGGACTAATAGCTTCCCCTCATCAAAACCAGACACGGCAAAACATAATTACTCTGGTTCAGCAGCCAGAAAAAGCAACGTCTCCCCATCGTCATCGATCTCATGGAACTGATGTGATAACCTCGTTCCCTCTATAATCGTTTGGATTATTCTTGAGTCTTCTTTAATAGCGCGAACTAAAATGGTTTGACCAAGCTTGTTCTTGTGTTCCCTGTTTACATCAGGATGATGAAAGAGAGCGTTGAATACTCTGCCCTCTGGTCGAAGGGACTTGACTGTGATGGATGCAGCTATGAGAAGAGCTGTGTTGCCGTTCAGATTTTGTGCATTGATATCCAACTCAGGTCTTGATAGTAATGGAGTAACTGGCTCCAAGCTGTCCTGATAGCAAAGCCTTGAAAATTGTAAAAGTAAGAGGAGTGTTGCCATCGTTGTCGCGAATGTTGACATCAATATCGGGATGGGTTAGTGCGAGCTCTATCATTTTCTTATCCCCGGACATAGCGGCAGTGTGAAGAACAGTCCGACCTCCGGAGCCTTTTGCGTTGACGTGGATACCTCTTTGAGCAAGGAGCTGTTGAATAGCTTCAAGGCTCATGGATTTGGCGGCGAGATTCAATGGTCTGTCCCCAGTCGGACATATACGATTGATATCGGAATAGGGTATCAGAACCATTGCGGCCTCCTCATTCGCATTTCTGAGTGCTATTTCCAACGGTGAAAGGCCCCTGGAACCTGTTGAAGGATCGAGCTCAACATCCGACCATTGGAGCAGCTCTCTAAGCACTTGGGCATGTCCAGCCTCAGCAGCAAGGTATGTGGCGTTTCTGCCATATTGATCTCTGTGATTTCTCTCTGCATGGTCCAATAACAGTCTCACACATTCTGTGTGACCACGATCAGCGGCAGCTAGAAGTGGAGTCCAGCATACCCACCGTGCTTTAATACAACATAGAGCGGTCAGACTCACTACAAGGACTTCATTTCTCTCTCCAAAGCCGGAGTCGAAAAGGGTAGTTTCATCATGCATCGATGCAACGGTATCACGATAGACATTTTAGCCGATGCTACGTACGCAGTTACCAAGATGAAAGTGACCATTACGTAGATGTTTACCCTCGACGGTTGCGAAGTCGATACCGAAAGTGATTGACGATTCTGTTTCTTCTGGATAAAAGAGAGGGGAGAGTGGAAAGCTATGTATGTGCGCCATTGGTATGAGCTCTCAGTCTTGATATGGACGTGCATACCTTTAGCCAATGTACACTACTGTGCTTGGGCCACGTAACGTCACGCATCCGCACTACTAGGAGTTCAGTTAGGTCTTCATTTCGTAAGGCTGGTTACCCGATCGGGAAGGTAGAAACAATTGGTGGAACGCGAATGGAGACGAAAGAGGCGAACGTTCGGCGAACTTAGGTGAGTGAGAAAGAACTGCCGGATACCCCTAATGAGTACTTCATGGAGGTTTGGACCAGGAAAAGGCGCAAACGCTGTGGGTCATGAAGCTATCACGGAAAGTACCGCATGTACATGAGACGCAGGGTCGGGTTGTTTCAGAACTATTCTGATAAAGAGATTCATGGATTTGGCAGCTGAGTTCACTTCTTCTATATCATGAATAAAGCTCTACGGACACCACATCAGAAGTATGCAGAACATAAGATGAATCCGGACTGATAATAAACCAAAGTATCAGAAAGATTCGGCGTGGACGACTAAACAACCGGTATAAACACCATGAAACGCTCGTGTATCTTTACGCCGTTCCCAAATCTCAAGAACATTAATAAATTCCTGCACCATTCTCCGAACATGGCATAACACCTACCGAGAGCTATGTTCCAGAGTTTGGCATCTGCTCCGATAGATTAGTAGGTCCAAAGTTTATCCATAGGAATATGCCCGCTCCGTCCCAACTAGCAACATGGAAAGGGAAGGACTATTACAGCTCCATCATCCGTTCATCAAACATCATATCAAAAAGGTTCCCATCCCCTATAACTATAAAAGCTCCAAAAACCTATCTCCTCTTCAGCCAGTCGAGACATCCTTTGATGATACCCGCTGCTTTACGAGCAACAAACATTTTCATGCATGACACCCAATATCTCAATTGCCTTCCTAGATACGCTCTTGCCATCGATGTTTCTCTGGGGCTTCCACGTTCTGATTTGCAACCAATAGAATAATGGTAGATGCGAAGATTGCATATGTTGTGTTAAACCACATATTTGCGTTAGCTTTGGTGGCATTGATAAATATGGATATGCCTCCCCAAGTACGAAAGAACTCATAATGGCAATAGTTCTCATAGACAAGCTCTATTGTCAATCTTGCCGATTATACGCATTCTTTCAGACTTCCGATGAAATCAACGGATAGGCTTTAGACCGTGGTCGTGTCTATAAGGGACGCGTGGAGGAGCATGCGGACGTTGTAATACTCTATTCTGCGTCAGTATCTACTCGAAAGCGGGGAATATTAGACATACTGGTGCCAAGTACAAGTCTTTGCTTCCGGATATAAGCAGGCTGTCTTGTCAGCTCTAGTGATCCGGCCGACGAGCTATTCCTTGTCGGGCGAAGTGCCGATGGGATGCAGTTTAGGCAACCATCCAATTTCAGATCGATTTCACGGATAGCCTGTGGTTTCGACAGCGTTGCAGCTGACGGGCAGTAGAGTTTCATTGAAGTCTCTCTGGTCAACCGTGTGAGTCTGACTAGGTATCCAATAATACCAACTTCTGGGGCTCTAGGTTTCCGCTTTCGTCGGGTCTGATGCGAATTCGCGGAACTGGCCGGGTATGATAGCCATCGTGGCTCCAAGAGTCAGGTCGCCCCAGGGAGAAACTGATGTCAATCTCAAGAGAGTAAACTGGAATGTTGGTGGCAGTGAAGATTCGGTCAGTCTACTTAGCAGTAGTGACAGTTATGTAAGATAGGAAGTTATAATTAATTGTAAGATGAGTTAAAAAGCCTGGGATAGCGTTGCTGGTTTTTATATCTGTAAGTAGTGGAGCTCGTACGTAGTAGGCCAAGCATACCAATCAGGAACCATTTACCTATTAACTGCCTAAAATACACCTACTAATAATAGCTACTCCTTATATAATAAAAAGCAGGCAGTACTTTAGCTGCTAGAAATATGAAATTAAATACTTGGAGAAATTAGGCTTTAAGTTAATTTACTATTACTAATTAATATATTAATTAAAAAAGAAAAAAGGCTTTAGAGAATTGAAAAGAAAATAAGGTAAGAAATATAAGGTTTAGCAAGATTAAGAAATTAATTAGTAAAATATATTTAATTTCTAAATTTGAAAGTTTTTTAAGTAATAGCTACTAGGTATAATAAATTTATCTATTTATTAATTGGCTTGTTTAGATATCTAGCTACTTAAAAAGCCCTATGTCTTACCTAGTAGTACATAATGCAAAGCGTAAGTATATTAAAATAAATTACTTAACTTCTATATTATGGCTCAACATGCTGACGTATGTGGTAAGGTGCCTCTACCTTTACCACCCAATAAGCGCCTACCTACCCTGTAATAGTCGAACGAGTGCCGTTCAACTTACGGATATAGTTAAATAGACCACGTTTAACTTATATATCCTCTAATATATATATATAATCCCTTAGTACTAAATAAAACCTAGCTTACTAGCTATTAATAAGACTTCTTTCTATTTATAAGCCTGACACGTGTTACTTAATTATTAAGAAATATAACAATTTGCAAATATAAGCCTAGTACTAACTAGGTTACCTGTTTAGAAAACCCAACCATTACATTCTAGGACAAAACTCATCTGACATAAGCTGACCCCTTGCAAGGTCTGAGTGACTTCAAGGTAATAGGCCCACAGAGTTCTACAAGCTAATAGGCTCGTTCAGATAGCTAGTTACTTGGAATGTCCATTGCCCCACCCGGTATTACATAGTGCGAAGCGTGAGTATAAATAACTTGGCGGACGAAACGTTTGTTTAAATAATCTGACGTAAGCTGACCCCCTGCAAGGTCTAAGTGACTTCGAGATAATAGGCCCATTTGGATAACCAGCCAGCTGAACGATCGCACTTTGGTTGGACCGCCACGGCTGTGTCACGTGTGCCTCATGAATGCTTCCCAATCTTAAGGATATCTCAGTAGACCGAACTCGTCAAGAGCCAGGCTGTGCATCCGTACATGAGTCGTGTCGCTTGTATTTCGTCGAATTACAGTAAATACTTGCCCGTGCATTACATCCCGAGAGGTGGTCGATATGCTGACGGATACCAGCCTTTCTGAGATAGGACAGGCGCTAAGTAGTCCGATAGTAAGCAGACCTATGCCAGATTTAGTAGGTGACAAGAGATCCACCCCGGGCAACCGTCCGTCCGTTGACAGCCATCATACATTGACAGGAGAAAAAAAGATAGATAAGCCACAAGTTGTTTTTGCCGAACCTAGTTACTTTATTAATGTGCACGGACAAAAAGTGTAGGATCTTGGGGTGGTTTTTGAAAGAATGGCGGAAAATTGTGAGAGTCGTCTGGGTTGGCACGGTCGAATATTGAATAGATCCCCGACCTGTAGATCCCTGCGTCTATATCACTCGTATCCTGCAATGTCAGCATTAGGGGCCAACAGGACCGGGTCTCACACATGCCCCTGGTTCAGACTGCGCGTAGTAACATAATCCGTTGCCACCGCGCCTCCCGTGATATATGGTATAAAAGACCCACTCATCCCGTAAACATCCTGGAAATATGTATACACCTCCCAATACCTAGCTCTTCACATTCTTACTCTAGTCCATGCATTGATCTCTCGTGCCCGTGAGCAAAAGACCAGAAACCCTCAGCTATGATGGACTATTCGGACCCTGACGCATTCACTCTGCCCTACCAGCTGACCAAGCAAGTCCGACGTGATGTCTATCCACTGCTAGAGCCAACCCAGCCAGAGCTGTCGGCGAATGGAAAGACAGTACTCATTACCGGCGTTTCTGGGGGTATAGGAAAGGTAAGCGCAATTTCTGGAGCTCGATTATTCCTTCTCGTGACTTAAGCTGCAGATCATCGCTGAATCGTGGGCCATCGCGGGAGCTTCCGGCATCGTGATTACCGGACGCAACATCGATGTGCTTGAGGGTATCGCCACACGGCTTCAGAGTCTTGCACCGCCAGGCACCAAAGTCCTCGCCCATGCGGCGGACATCACCAACGAAGCCTCGGTTGGGGCGCTCTTCGCGGTCGCTAAGGAGGCGGTCGGTAAGGTCGATGTGCTCATCAACAGTGCGGGCAGCTTGGAAGGGGGCCTTGTAGGCACCTCCGATCCCACGAAATTCTTTAACGATTTTCAGGTTAACGTGCTGGGATCGTACCTAGTGACACATTACTTTCTCGCCCAGGGAGACGGAGTTGGCACGATTATCAGCTTCACCACAGGCGCCATCGCCAACGTGTTTCCCGGTATGGGGGGCTACACGGCGTCTAAGTTGGCCCTTGTTCGCATCATGGAAAACCTGCACGTTGAGCAGCCGAATTTGCGCGTTTTCTTACTTATCCCTGGGATTGTCCAGACTGGGATGACAGTCGATTCATTGAAGCCGTATGCTAAGGATAGCCCCGGTCTTAGTGGTAGCTGGACACTCTTCCTGTCCACTCCGCGTGCCGAATGGATGCGCGGCGGCATAGTCAGCGTAAATTGTGAGTCCGCCTTCCCCTGCTCAAATCTGGCTAATCTTCTGACATTGGACTGCATCATAAGGGGATATTGAGGAGATGGAGGCTCACAAGGATCAGATTGTTCGCGATAACCTGCTCGGCCGGGCTTTTCTAAATGCTAAGCTTGGGAAGGGTGGGCACCCTTGGACCTGAGGCGGCCGTTACCAGACTCCAGACTCCAACTCTACAAGGAACTGATAGATGTCGCCTAACTCAACGGAGGAGGTTTCCAGGCCTGTAAATATGATAAGCAGAAAAATAAACATTTTTAATGCGATGTTAGAGACTGTTATAACGTATAGAATAAAAGGCAAAGTCGACTTGTCTCTTGCAGAGGCTACGCGGTATATTTGAAATACTTGGAAACTTGAAGAACAGGCTCGATTTTAGTTGCCCTTTAGTTGTAAGATCAGTATTCGGCTTTGTCATTTCTCGCTCGTACTAGGTGTAAGGAAAATACCTCGGCTTCAGCAGAATTCAAGTTGGCCGCATGTATTGCTCTCTATCTCTATGCTTGAACAATCGGCTTGGGGGACTTTCAGAGCTATGATTCATCCGCGCCCCAGGATCCCAAATACAAGTCCAGTAACCTAGACGAAGTCCTGCTGTAGCCTCAAACCTCGATCCTCTTCTCAAATGTCTCTTGTTTTCCGCCCTCGGTCAGCTTCTTCGAGACCTTTGCGTCCTTGCCATCAAATAGAACAGCAATCTCTTCGAGCGTCGGACCTTTAGACTCGACAAACAAAAACCATATGCAAGCCACCTCAATGACCAAAATTACAATGTAGACAAAGTAGAACTTCCAAGCCAGCTTATCCAAGCCGATAGGGTTTACGTATTGGTTCAGAACACCAGATAGAGCCGTTACACCTAGACAGATAGCCAAGCCTTTGGCGCGGATACTGTACGGGAGGATCTCGGAGCAATAGGCAACGGTCAAACCTGGCCATGCGAAGCCAGCAACTCCATAGAAGAGGAAGATCATGGCCAGAACGGCCCGTCCAGCACCTATATTACCTGTATCGGCATATACCGCGGAGCATCTGCAAAGACATTAGTCGCTTTGATAAAATTGAGTCAGGTTGAGGGGGCCATACCCTGTCCAGACACTGAACACTACCAGCATGCCAACAGCTGCAATAAGAAAGAGCATTCTGCGACCTAATCTCTCGACAAAGTAGACCGAGAAACCAATTGCCACAAGGAAAGACCAGATCTGAAGACCGCCGTTGAACAAGGACTGGTCATAAGGTTTTTGGATTCCAACAGAGTTCAGAATATCATGGAGGTAGTAAGATACGAGACCGTTCCCTGCGGTGATCAGTATTGATGTTCGATGCACAGTCTTCCAGGTTCCGTACCTGAACATTGAGAAAAGAATGAGGTCAAGATGATGAGTAGTAGACGCTTGCGGTTGCCAGGGGTTTGCAAGAAAACCATCCAGCCAGTCTCAGCCGCTTGAGTCTCTAGTTGAATAGTATCTTGAATCTCTGTGTACTCAGCTTGAATAAAGGGGTCGGCCCTGTCGCCGTTCGCGTGGTACTATTAGGGCCTCGATGTTAGTACTTTGACAGAAGCTGAGCGACAGATACGCACCTTGACCAAGACGTTCAAAGCTTCTTCATTCCTGCCTTTAGAGCAAAGCCAACGAGGACTCTCGGGCAGGGTAAACACCCCAAGCAATTGCAGCGTTGGCATGAGAGCTTGAAGGGCAACAGGAACACGCCACGAGGCTTCTCCGGTGTATTTAATTGTCCCAAATACCGCCCAAGCCGCAATGATTGATCCAACATACCACAAGGTGTTGTACATGACAGTGAGCCGTCCGCGATGTTGAGGGTACGCCAGCTCCATGATCAGAAGTGGCCCGGCACCAATGGAGATATTGGATCCGAATCCGACGAGAAATCGACCCCCGATGAACATGCCTTCGTTGACGGATGGCACCGCTATAGTTACTCAGCTACTGTTCTAGGATTACAGCATAACCTGAACTTGACGTACCTTGGATAACAACACCGACTATGAGTATGACACAGCCCGAGGCGGTGGCAATGCGTCGTCCAAACTGATCGGCAATGTAAGGGGCTGTTACACGAAATAGGTTAGCTCAGATATTATAATAAGCGAGATAAAGGAACTTACAGAAGAACAACGCACTAAAAGCACCAATATTGACGATTGCAGTATACAAGCCAAGCGTAGAGCCAGAAGGATGACCAAAGTCTGTTGCGCGTGTTAAATTCACTTGACATACACAATACAATAAAGCAAAAAAGTAAACATACAAGCTCGCCAGTTCTCAATAGTCTGCAAACCGTTAAGTAGACTCCCGTCATATCCTGAAGAGTTTATTGATTAGGTTTCGTCTTCTTTAAAAGAATCCATTTCCATTCCTACCGTTGATTGTAGCGCAGAGCATGAGTAGTGGCATTCGGATGTATAGGCTGCGCAGGCCGGAGTGCTTGTACCATGTTACATGCGGGACTTGGAGATGAGGTTGTTCTTCATGATCGACGGAATACGCCTCGTTCTTCTCGGAAGACATGATGATCAAGTAGGTGATAAAGGTCAATGTCGTAGAAAGAGGTGGAAACTAATTGAATATGAATAAGTGGGAAAAGGTCACCTTCTTAAGGCCCTGAGATTTGAACACGACAAGTTTATGCTGCACCGGTTGGAAGCTGTTGAACCTGGGTAAGTGGAAAGGCGCACCATTCAATTACCCCAGATCCAGCGTTAGTTCAGCCACTTTGATTGAATGGGCCCCAATTTCTAGACTATCAGGATTCTATCTAAGTTCATCGCTTATTATTCGTATAATCACGCTACGTCCTCTTAAGAAGCGGCATTGCAGCCACTTAGAAGGCCAGTATTCCGGGCCGCCTAACTCTCAACCATTCGGATTATTAACCAATCACAAAGGTCTAATTCCGGTCAGTATGAAACCATGGATTGTCACGCTTATTCCTCCCATTTTTCACTCGCTCTATGACTCTATTCTGCGCCTCAACTTCCAACCTCGTTTCTTCCCTTGCATTTTGAACACAACTACATCTTGCAATTATCTCACCGGAACATCAACCATCCTCCAACATGGGATCACTCAGTATCAGCATTCCTCACCTGAGACAAAATGAGAATTCCAAGCAGCTCATCGTCAACGGGCGTCCGTTCCTCATACGAGCAGGCGAACTTCAAAACTCTTCCTTGACATCGGTCGAGTACATGGAGCCAGTTTGGCAGAAGATGGTCGACACAAACATCAACACCTTGCTAGGCTGTGTGACCTGGGAGATGATAGAGCCCGATGAAGATGTTTTTGACTTTTCTATTCTCGACGAGATCATTCTTGCAGCGCGAAAGCACTCGATGTATCTTGTCTTGCTCTGGTTCGGCTCATTCAAAAACGGTAAGACTCCTTTTGCCATGGGACACATGGACTGACGAGGCTCAGGGCTTTCGACATACGTGCCATCATGGGTCAAGCAGAACCCAAATCGATTTCCTCGAGCGAAACTACGCAAAGCTGGCGGTCGTCTTGAAACTGCTGATGTCGTATCACTCTTCCACCCTGAGTGTCGCAAGGCTGACGCTAAAGCGTTCGGTGCCCTTATGAGGCATTTACGGGAATTCGATAAGTCTCACTCCACTGTAATTATGGTTCAAGTCGAGAATGAGAGTGGCCTGTTGGGCGATTCACGTGATGGGTCTGAACTGGCTGAACAGTCCTTTCGCCAACCTGTTCCACGGGAGCTGATCGAATTCTTCACTTCAAGCTGGGAACACCTTCACGAAGACATCAAAAAGCACAACCTGGTCCACTTCAACCCTGCAGGACTTGAAGGCGGCGACTGGGAGACAGTTTTCGGATCAAGTCCACGTACCGATGAACTGTTTATGGCATACCACTATGCTCTCTACGTCAACCAAGTCGCAGGAGCTGGCAAATCACAATATCCCATTCCGCACTATACTAATATGTGGATGAACTATGCCGGAGACGATACGGACAACGACTTCCCGGTCGTCGTGGGCGGGGGAGGTATGCCGGGTGATTATCCCTCAGGCGGTGCCGTGAGCAACGTCATGGATGTCTGGATGCATTTTGCGCCTAACCTGGATTTCCTTGGTCCTGATATTTATCTCAACGATTACGACAAGTCCTGTGCGAAATATAGGCATAGAAATCAGCCGCTCTTTGTTCCGGAACAGCGACGGGATGACTATGGCGCTCGGCGTATGTGGATTGCCTATGGATCCTATGCGGCGATGGGCGTAGCTCCCTTTGGCGTTGATACGGTAGACCCAGCCGATAATCCTTTTACCAAGCATTACGGACTCCTCAAGTCAGTCTCAGCGATTGTCCTTGAGGCCCAGCGTCAGCCCAACTCATCTGTTGGCTTCTGCTTCGACGAGATACCAACCGGCGCACCCAACAGTATCTCGAACCCCGTCAAGCGGAGCTGGGGAGATTTCGACATCGCGATTGAACGATGTTTCGTCTTTGGAAAGCCAGGAACAGGGGCAGGCATGGTTATTCATCGAGGGCATGGCAAGTTCCTGTTGATCGGCTGGGGGTTCCATGTTAGCGCAAAGAGTTCATTACCGAACACAGCTTTCACGGGTATCCTTAAAGTCGAGGAAAAGGCCGTCGATGACGAGGAAACTGGCCGCTTACGAACAGTGCGTGTCTTGAACGGGGATGAGACTAGAAGTGGCAGCTTTGCCATGATGCCCAACGAGGACCCTGACTATGGCGGCTTTCCCATATCTGTCACTATCCCAGCAAGGACAATGATTGCCGAGGTAACCTTTTACTCCATCCATGAGTAGCTTGTGGATTTTAAAGACTGTCCGTATCGTTAAATCCCCTAGTTGTGTATCTGAGTTCTAAAATCCTACATTCCCTATCTATTGTTCTGCTATGATTTTTTCATCTCTTAGTTGGGAGCACTTCCGTCGACATGATACATGTCTATGTCATCCAACATCAAGTCCTCAATATCAAATGCAGTGTATCTGCCCTGTTCAGTCACCGCTTGAGTACGAGCTGAAAAATTGTCCATGTCAAGATCCATGCCCGATGTCACTGGTGCAACCTCTTTCTCACCAAGAGGAAGTGAGTACTGTATCAAGAAACGTAACATCCACCCGTCCAGTGTATGTGTTCTGTAATCATTGGAGAGTAGGCAATAATTTTGAAACGTAACGAGTCGGTGGATCTGTTGAGGATCAGTCTCATCCATTTTCTCACACTTGACTGACGTACCATGGATTCGGTGTTTGGCCAGTAACGTCGCAGTTCAAGGATCGCCTCAAAGTTTGATTTGAGGGCATCTCGAGCAGGCTGGACATCTTTGTCCACACTGAACAAAAGCGTATGGAGTAGGACCGACGAGGATACGACTGCCATGTGACCGACAGTTGGGTAGACGACTTCGCAATTTCCTTTCTGACGAGATAGTTTTATCAGATCGCTGTATGACGAAGCGTGGAACTTGCACTTGGCACGATATATCGCCGCCAGGGATGATGATGATGCCGCGGGCTCGAGGAATCGAAAGTATAGCAGCGTGGCGTAGTGGTGATAACCCAAGTGGAGAGCAATAAAGGCGCCGCCATGACCTACTTCGATGTATCGCTCAAGATTCTCTGTACTCAGCCTGACATTCGGGGGGATTGTCCACTCCCAGTCGTCTAGCAATTTGGAGAGGGACGCGACAGTCGAGTCGATTTCGTCATGGTCGATGTTTCCATAGACACTGCGATGGTTAAGATCCTTAATTGGTCCAAACAGGCGAACTAAAGAAATCTTGTGCGCCCAAAGTCCCGGCTGCCATGGGATATTCAGCTTGGTCTCGTCTGGAGAGAGAGACTCAAAGATAGGCTCGTGCATTGGAAGATCAACAGCAAGATCGGTGTCTCGGATCTGAGGTGCTAGTCCAAGACTGGAAGATGACCAGCGATCAGCCATGTACAGCGTCCACCAAGTCCTTATCCTTATCTCGCGATCTATCAATGTCCTAGCCGCTGAAGAAGTCCCGGCTTCCATAATTTGCAATAAGTTGACGCCTATGCCTGTGAATGGTAAGTGGCTGGCATAATGGAATGTTTTGTTAATACCGCTTACGGAAGAATAGGGCTTCAGAAGAAGGGTTCAGATGGGCAGCATAGAGATTAGCGATCAAGATACACGTCTGCACATTCTCGATACAAATGTTTTCTAAATCAGCCAGAAGCAAGCGCTTGGACTCGTTGTTATAGCTGTTTTCCAGAGAGCGAATCTCGTCGTCTTGGTCGAATCTGGCACCCATACCGCAGATAGAGAGCAGTAGAGCCTTATTGATGGAGCCATCTTGCACCTGTTTCTTCAGGGTAGCTGGGTGGAACAAGCTATGAGGTCGATTGTGAAGCTTGGTGAGGTAGTAATCAACAAGGCGAGCAGCGACGTCAACGGGAACGTCGATGGAACGTTCCTGATGCTGTGTGGGACTCGAGTTTGGCAGTAGGGCATGGGTTCGGGACGGGACGTTGGCCAAGGAAGCTGTGCACTTCAAGTTCTTGGCTTGGCACTGATCACACGAGTCTCCTACTCGGCCGCTTCGGCGGGTGCATTTCCGCTTACTTCTTCGGCACTCGTGGCACGCTTTGGTGGGCTTCATCGTATTGATTGAGTAGTGATTTTTCTGTTTGAAGCAATTGTAATCATCTGGGGAGCAGCAGGGGGCGGAATACAACATCAGGGTAAACTTGTAGCTTTGCCCGCATTCCTCTCGCCATCGGAAATGGCAGTTTCTAATTGGCTCTTATGCCGATCGCCCGTAATCCTGGCATGGGGAAGCGGAGTAAAGAGCGGAGAACTAACTAAGCAGCTCAATCAGCTTTAGACCTATCACCACGGGTTAGAGGCGACTTTATGAAGTAGCTTGCTCTTTGGCACCAACAATCAATTAATGTCTATACGCATGGAGAGGCAATTGTGTGATACTTGCGCTTTTGTTCAATCGTATGATGCACAATAGTAATTTACCAATCATGGGTTGGAATCGGACTGCCAGCCTGTCACCCAATGGACTCATAGTTAGTCGACGGTATGGGAAAAGCGAGATAGCCCATACTCGGCACATGGAATGGCAAACAGCTTGTTTTTCCCCCAGTCGTTCTGAATCTTTCTCCTCCTGGGGTCATGATCTTCAGCTAGACCTGCACCGAGTAGGAGTTCGATTCCCCGCATCGGAAATGGAACATATTGATTGGCTAGAATGCCGCATATCCCTCCCTTGTTATGCTGCAAGGTACAGGGGTAACTAGACGTAGACTTGGTACAAGAAACTCTACGTAAACTTGAAGCTTCAATTGTTAATGTGCTAACATTTAGCTAGCAATCGGTGGTGCTCGGGCCCAAGCCATCTCGTATTAATACTACTTTATCTATTCCTCTTAAGCTATTTCCTGTTTGGGCTAATTATTGTAAATTTCTTCCGTGCTATACCCCAGTCTGTGATCAACCGAGCATCCCATGGGGAGAGGAAAGATGTGGCTTGTCTCTACCGCTCACTACCCTTGATAACTTTCTTCGTTGTCGCTCTAAGATGTCGTCATAAAACCATGAAAATGCCTATAAATATGGCTTTCCCAGCTTCTGTCTCAGTAAAATTCAGTCTTCAAGAGCCACCAAGCAAACCACCCACTATCTTCTGGCTTTCCAACCATCTTTCGCAATGATCTTCAGCCGCATGTTCGCTGCTGCGGTTCTCGCGACCACGAGCCTCGCAGCTTCATTGGCACCAAGAGCTGTGAAGCCTTGGTCCAACTTCAACAATAACGCTATATTCAAACCCAAGAAGGAAGCTACTAGCTGGCGTACCCTTTACGGCCGAACTCTGCAGCTACCCGACAAGTCACTTCTTCTGTCCTGGGAGGATTACGATCCTGATGTGGAATTGACCTACTTCCCTATCTACAAGTCTACAGATGGTGGTGCAACATACAAGCCCTTTGCTAGGGTTGAGGATCAGGTCAACGGCTGGGGCAATTGGTACCAGCCTTTTCTCTACGCCTTGCCGCAGGACTTTGGCGGGTACCGCAAAGGCACAATTCTGCTCGCCGGCGTCTCTACTCCTCGCAATCTGACCGAAGCCTACATCGACCTTTATGCTAGTGAGAATCAGGGTAAAGACTGGGAGTTTGTCAGCCATATTGTTTACGGCCCTGGACCTGAGACTATCAGCCAGGGCGATCAAGCCGTTTGGGAGCCATTTCTTATGATGCACAAGGGCCAGCTTGTTTGTTATTATTCTACCCAAGTCGACCCCAAGTTTAATCAGAAACTCTCCCACAAGACAACCAAGAATCTACGCAAGTGGAGCAAGGCTGTTGACGATGTCGCTTTTCCTAACCCTGATCAACGTCCTGGCATGGCAACTGTCGCCTATAGCCCTATCTCCAAGAAATACGTTATGACGTTTGAGTACTGCGGTGGGCCTATTACCGGTGGTTGCCCTGTTTACTACAAGGTATCCCAAGACCCTCTTGATTTTGGATCCGCTACCGCGCAACCTATCATTCCTAATGACGGACAACTGAACCCTAACGGCAGTCCATTTGTAATTTGGACCCCTGAACCCGGAAAGGAGGGCATGGGAATCTTCATTGCCAATGGCAACAGCCGGGAGGAAGTCTTTGTTAACACAGATGCTGTTGACCCTAAGGGTTGGAAGCCGGTTAATGTCGGGCAGTGGTCAGCTTATTCGCGCGAGCTTCGTATTATTGAGACTCCTGATAGGAGTGCTGCTGAGGGAGAGCCCAAGCTCCTTATTACAAATGGCGGAAATATCGGTTGCGCAGGAGACTGCTATAACTATGTTGCAGACGGACTCGTGGATATTCCTAATTATCCCCCGAAGTGAGCGGTAAATCTATGTTAGTCTTTCGGCTGGACTTGGTAGGACGGGATGAGTGGTTGGCATACTGTGTTTCTTTCGAGTTATCTGGGTTGGAGATCCATTGAGTGGTAGTACCCTTCTTTTTGACTAGTATTACAATTAGTTATTTACTTTTGTATTTAGTAGACTTACCTTAATTTACCTTATAACGTCTGAGCATGCTCGCAAATATAGGGCATATTGGACTCCAATGAGGCCAGACAACACATGAATTAACGTCCAGAATATCTACACGACGCCTGAAATAATCTACCATGTTGTTGGCTGTTAAATGTCTTCCATGGCTAGCCACGAGATGAAACCTTCCGGTTAAAACTGGCCAGATAACAAAAAGACTGATGGTTGACGCTTGGAGTTGAGGATATGCACGGATGGCTTGTCTATCTTGATAGTGATGGCGAGCTCGGTGAATGGGTAGTGGACCAAGGCGACTAGCTGTTGGATATTCTCTTTATAGTGCTTTAGCAGTAGTAACCCAATACTGACCCAGTGGCCCCGGACTCTGATGTCGTCGTGGGTCCCACCACCAGTCCACATCCAAAAGCTAATAATCGACTGCCTTAATGATTATAGCCGACCCTTTTATACAAACCTATTAAATACCCTATAATAATACTTCATGTTTAATTATGGCAGCATTAGAAGCTAATAAATATAACTAAGTTTATAGTTAACCTTTATAATTCTATCTCCTAGGATTAGCATTAAACCCTGAGCTAGAGCTAAAGACTTTGTATTAAAGCATTAATAATAAATAACTATTAAACTAACTTACTCCTATTATTAATTATAATAATATATTAATTTTATATGCCTTACTTATAAGGATATCTATATTACTATATAAGTATTTCTAATTAATCTTATTACTATATTAACTTATATAATAATTATAATCTTATATTATACTCTTATTAAAGCTTAATATATAAGTAATATTCTTTTAATTTCTAAAGTGCTAGCTTTTATAATACCCTAAAATCTCCCTTTTAATCTTAATAGACTAAGAATATATAATTATAAATATTATATTAATTATTAGAATTTTTATTAAAGAAGTCTTTAATTATAAAATAACCTTAAGCCTTATAAAATATAATATATTAATTTAAAAGTATAAGCTATTTATTAAAATCCTTGCCTTATAAGTATAATATACTAGATATATATCCCCTGTTTATATTAATAATGCACTGATGTTATAGCTAATTTGCTCATTTAGTCACATAATCTATCTCGTGACTTATTAATCCTCTTTTCGCTGCCAATGCCAAATTCACAACTTCAGGTCTTTAACTTCAGGTAACTAAACTTATATAAAACTTAATACATTTTTCCTCTAAACCCCGCGATTACCCCGCTTCTATCCCAGACATCGCATTACAGGTTCTCAATCTTCTCTAGTACCTCCTTAGCCTGCCACCAGATATCCTTAAGCTACTTATTATGCAAGCCGCCTAGGTTAAGGGCCTTAAGGAACCCCCTTTCCCTCCTACTTAGCTGCACCCCTCTATATAGCTTCCTTTCTAAATCCTTAAGCTTCTGCTTCTTATATTTAAGGAAGTCTTTATTAATTAGAGGGTTCTTATAAATAGATTATATAAGTAAGAGGATCTTATAACTAAAGATTACTATCCTAATATAGCTAGCATTATCCTTATTAAACCAGGCCTCTCTAATATTTATAGCTATTATATACAGCATATCGCCCTTGCCCTTATTTTGCCTAAGAGCTTCTTTGATCTTAAGGATTATATTATAGCCTTTAGTTAGATAAGGCTTGTTAGGCCTAGGTGCCTGCAGGCTTCTTTAGATAGCAGGCATCGTGATAGGGCAGCTGTGATATTGTTAGCGGTTGCGGCCAGAAGTCGGGTCGGGTCGGATGACTTACTGCAGAAGCGTGATAGATGATTGAAGCATGGTATCCTTTTAGGTGGGTTATAGGAAGAAGGTTGGGGCCAGCTGATGAGCAGGGCTTTTTAGCTGGCATATGTGCAGCTAGGTTCAGGCTGTAATTGAGGCAGCTAACTATGATAATTTGACTTAATAAAGCTTTGCTGGCTGTAGGGGCAATAAATATTTAAACTATATTAGACTCTAGAGATGCTTAGATATACCTTTTTAGGCTAACTTATAAACTTTAAAAAAAAAAAAAAAAAAAAAATACTAAATATATATAATATAAAAAATTCTAAAATATATTAAATATTATAATACTTAAGTTAGTATTACTTTTTTAAACTAACTTAAATAAGCTAGCCCTTTTTCTTAATTACTAAATATTTAGCCTCTCTTTAAGTAAAGTTCTTATATAACTACTTTAAATTATATTTATTTTAAGAATAATATTAAAATTATAATAATAAATATTATATATTAAATAGTTATAAGTATAAAGGATGGCTAGGCCTATCTAGAAGGTATAAATAAATATAACTTAATTCCCTGCTAGAGTTAGGCTTAAAGTTCTTAAAATCTCTTATTATATAATATCTTTCTATATATTAGCTACTAAAACTACTATTTAGTAATATTTATCTATTTATATCTTACAAAATGTCAGACTTTGCTCCCTCTTTTAAAAGTTTATTATCTGCCCCCTATTCTTAGCAACTACAAACCAGTCCGAGACTTCACCACGGCCACCTATCGCTGCATTACCGGCCATCGTATTTATCTCTTCCTTAAGTAGTCTAATTACCCTAACGGATGTTAAGAAGGTACTTTATTTAATAAATTTATTATTTGAAATATAAATAAGCAGTATATCTTTAAGTATTAGAAGAGTTATAGTAAAGTAAATATTACTAGTATTTTATAACCCCAGCAGTTCTATTATATATAACCTACACTTTCCACTAATTATTAAATTTCTTATTAAAGATAATTAGCACTAAGGTTATATAATTATAATTAATTTACTATAATTTATACTAATTTACTTAGATTATTACTAATTCCTTAATAACCTTACTAAACATTAAAAATAGCTTAAATATATAAATTATATTTATTTATATTTATATAACTTTAAGCTTACTAGCTATTAATAAGCCTAATATATATTACTTAATTATTAAAAAATATAATAACTAACTTTACTTAACATAATACCTTATATAACTTATAAATATAAACTAGTTTTTTAATTTAAAACTATAACTATTATATATTAATAGCTTTTATTTAAAATATATTATATTAAATAATTAAGTAATATTATATTATTAAGAGATTTAGTAATACTAGCCTAATATTGTTTTATATTAGAGAACTACTTAATATAGCTAAAAGTATAATTAAGATTTTTTAAATATATAATAGTATTTATAATTAATAAATATATATTAATAAATAACATATAGCATTAATTAAAAGTATTAATAATCCCCTTTAAGGATAAGAAATAAGGGAAATACTAAAGCTACTTAAGCTAAAACCTTTTAAAAAATAGGCTATTAATATAATCTTATTCTTAACTTAAATAAAGGCTTACTATTACTTATTCTTAACTAAATTAAATAATATAATAAAGAAAGTATTATATATTATATTACTAATTTAAAGTTATATTAAGAAGTAGTTTAAATTCATTTTTAAGTATTACTTAAAAAATAAAAAGATTATATAGAATTAATAAATTATTAATATCTTTATTAATTAAAAAAACTTTAAAATAATATTTAAAGATAACT
>JACTAS010000141.1:0-46674 GCA_014884825.1 Fusarium sp. 190-020-2 | reverse complement strand
ATTACCCTATTATAAAAAGTAATAAAAAAGGTTATTAAATAATATAATATTTATATTAGGATAAAGGCATAATAATATAAACTTTATAAAATACTATAATTAATAAAAGTTATAAAATAACTATAAAGCTTAATTATAATAAACTTTATAACTAAATTACTATTATTAAAAGATCCTTTAACTAGAATCTTTTATAATAATATTATAGTTATTATAAATAAACTTATAAAGTTCTCTATTTACTTACCTTATAGAGAGGTAATAAATATAAAAGTTATAGCCTATATCTTTTATAATAGGGTAATAAGAAAATAAGGATTACTAAGGGAAATCCTATTAAATAAAGGACTAATATTTACCTTTAAATTCTAGTAATTACTTATAGTACTTATAGGAGTTAATTACTAACTTATAATAGCCTTTAGATTATAAGTAAATAGTTAAATAAAATAAATAAATTAAGTACTAGAATAATACCTTTAGTATTATATTAACTATAAATAAGATAACTAGGTTAAAAAGCTACTAAGTGCCTAGCTAGCCTATAATACTACTTATAATAAAAGTATAAAACTTATACTATTTAATATAAATATTAAATTTATACCTAATATATATTATAATACTTAAGAACTTAAAAATATAAACCTAATAGTAATTATTATAAGTAATAAGCTAAGAGAAATATATAATAAACTTAAGACTAAGCTAGAATTTATTAACAAAAGGATATAAAGATATTATAACCCTAAAAGGTTAAAGGGACTAACCTTTAAGGAAGGAAATATAGTTTACTTATTTATTAAAAACATTAAGATAAATTAACTAAGTTATAAACTAGACTATAAGTATTTAGGACTAATTAAAATTAAATAAAAAATAAGAAAAGATTAATATAAATTAAATTTACTTTTAAATATTAAATATTACCTAATTTATTATATTTTAATATTAAAATTAGCTGCAGATATAATATATATAAAAACCAGTAATAAACTATAATAAATTACAGGACTAGAGGTATATAAAGCAGAAATAATTAAGAAAATACAGAAAATTAATAGATAAAAGATATACTTAATTAAATAGAAAAACTATTTAAAAAGCAAAAATATATAAGAATTAATAAAATACCTTATTAATACTTAATAACTCCTAAAGAACTTTTATTAAAAACTAAAGATAAATCTAAAATAGCAAACTAATTAATAAGGTTTACTATACTAGCCTTAATTAATTTTACTATAATAGCAGATTTAGGAGGCATAATTAGATTCTCTGCCTTCTTATACTTACTTATTATCTTAATATCCTATTTAAGAGCCTTTAGACCTTTAAATTAAATAAGATACTTCTAATAATAAAGATATATTAATTTTAATAAATACTTATTTAATTAATATTATAATTAAATAAGCTCTTTTTTAATACCTTTTTTATTAGCTTTAATATAGTTTTTCTTTTAAATTAAATAATCTACTACCTAGAAATTAGTAAAACACTATATTGTTACAACCCTAGCAGTTCCATTACATGTACCCTATATTTTCCACTAATTATTATACCTATACTAAAAGGGATTAGCACTAAGACTTTAAGATTATAAATAACCTATTACAATTAGTACTAATTTAATGCAATTACTACTAATCCTATAATAACCTTACTAATTACTATTATTATTTATTAGTATATAAATTATATTTATTAGCACTTTTATAAAACTTAGCCTATTAGCTATTAATAAGACTTCTTTACCTAAATATGCCTAACCTGCTTTATTTACTATTAAGAAATATAACACTTCGCAACTACTTAATATAATGCCCTATAACTCTATAAACATTAAACCTAATATAGACTAGTTTACCTATTTAAAACCCCTTCTATTATATATTAATAGCTCTTATTTAAAACATACTATATTAATAACTAAGCAATATTATACTATTAAGATATTTAGTAATACTAGCCTAATACCTCCTTATACTAAAGTACTACCTAGCATTACTAAGATAATGGCTAAGGTTTAATAGCTTTATAATACTATCTATACCTTACAGGCTTAAATAAACATATATCTTGCTATAACTGCTAATAAGGGAAGTAATAAACAGGACCTTAAAGAGGCATTTAAGCCCCTTAAGCCAGAACCTTTTAGAGGCCAAGCTGCAGACATAATCCTATTCCTAACCTAAATAAAGGCTTACTTCTGCCTCTATAAAAATAAGCTAAATACCCTTATAAAGAAACTCCTATATACTATAAGCTTAATTTAAGGAGATATAAAGGATTAGTTTAAACCTATCTTAAGAGATTTCCTTAAGAATAAAGAAGAAGTATAAGACTAGGATACCTAGAATATCTTTAAAAACTAAGATAATTTTAAATATACCCTTAAAGATAATTTTAAAGTAGTTAATAAAGAATAATAAGCTATAGCAGAACTACTTGCGCTTAAGCAGTATAAGTTTTATGCAGCCTACTCTGCTAAGTTCTAATAGCTTATATTTAAGACTAAATAGGATAATAAAGCCCTAATAGAAATCTATTATAAAGAATTAAAGGAAGAAGTTAAGGATAAACTATACCTAGCTAATAGACCTAAAAAAGGTCTAACTATATATATTATTATAGTAATTAAGATTAATAAATAATAATATAAATATAGAAAAGAAAGAATTAACTATAAATAAGGTAATAACTTTAACCTATATTACCTTAACTAATAATATAATAATAATAACTAAGGTAACTCTTAAAACCAAGGATAGTAATAAGGGAATTACTAAAATAATACTATATATAATATATAGCCAGGACCTATAGTACTTAAAGCTATTTAGCCAGGTAATAATAATAATAATTAAAGGCAAGATATATCTAGGTATAAGTGCTATAACTATAACTAGTTTAGATATATAGTATAATAATGCCTAAAGCCTAAAAAGCCTAAAAACCCTAATTAAGGTAAGTAGGCCTTAAGACTAATTAAATAATAAGACCTATAAATAGCTATATAAATTAAAATATTAAGAATACTTAAAAGCAGTTATAATACTACTAGCTTAAAGAAAACAGAGGAACTAGAGTAATACCCCTACTTAGATAGGTTAATTAAGGAACTATAAGACCTATTTCCTACCTATAAGGAAGCTAATATAGAAAACCCACTAGTAAGAGATAAGGAGATTAAGAATTAGATTTAAAGAGAAAAGAATGCCTATAAGAAAGCTAATAATTTAAGATATCTTGCCAAGCTAGTATAATATAATAAAAATAAAAAGGAAAAACTTTATAATAACCTAAACTATAAGGAATAACAGAATGCTTAATAAAGAGAGCTCTAAAGAATTAAAAAACTTAAAAAACTATAAGTCTTAAAAATAATAAGATAGGGAAAAGCAGTTATCCTTAAAATAAATAAATAAGCTTAGGTATCTAAATAAATAGATAATATCCCTATAAAGATAATTACCTAATAAGATAAAATAACTATTATAATAAATATAAAAAAAAGATATATTATAAAATATAAAATACCTAGGTTTACTAAAACTAAATTATAAAAGAAAGAAGAAGCCTTTAATAAGAAATAAAAGGCAAGAGCTAAGGTTTATACTTACTATTATTAATACTCCTAAAGTATAAGATATAGAGGAAGAGTAATATAAGTAACTATATAGTACTTCTATAAAGAAGATAAATACCTTAAGCTTAAATAGAAATAACCCTATAAACCACTATTTAATAAAGTAAGAAGCAGAATATAGACCTTACCTAAAGAATAATATATATAAAGAGCTAGAAAATATAGAAATACTAATATACTTAAACTTTTAAGTATTAAAGCCTATTATATTAATAATGCTATAAACCCCTTATATAAAGAGGAAAAATTTAATAAATAAAATAATATTTAAATATTTCTTATAAATAAATAATATAAGGAGATATTATAGTTATCTTATAAATACTATTAATATAAAATATATAAATAAGAGAAACTTAATAATAATTATTTTTTAGTAATAATTCTTAATATGCCTAATAATAAACTATATTTAAGAAAAGAAATAAAAAGGTATATAATATATATATAATACAAAAACCTAGGAGTAGCAGAACTATAATTTAATATAGTATACTATTAATAGGCCTATAAAGTAAACTAACTCTATAAGGGAATTTGCTAATTATAAAGACTTATTAAAAAAGCTAAAAAAGAATTTAAAAAAATTAACCCTAAAAAATTTAAGCACCTAAAGAAAGGATTAATAGAAATAGAGTTAGATAATAATAATATAACTTAAGAAAGAATCTTTACCTTAGTTAACCTTAAGGAGGTATTTAATTAAGTAGAAATTAATAAAATTAAAGAAAAACACTAAAAATAAGAAAATAAATATTAAGAAAAAATAAGCTAAGGATAATATAGCTACCTAATAGATAACTTAATAAATAATAATATAAGTTTAAATACTACTAAAGAAATATAGTATTAATAGGAAGTAAATAGACTTTACCTAGTTATACCTTAGTTAGTATAAAAATAAAATATAGATAAATAAGACATAAAACTAAAAGAATATTTTTAGTAGTAATTAGTTAATAATAAGTTTATAAATAACTGCCTTAATAAAGAAGGGTATAATAATAGTAACTATAAGTAGATATATTAAGATATATTAGGAAAAGTTATATATTATCTATAATAGAGTGTTAGATAAGTAAAGAGTAAGGATAAGAATGACTTAGATTATTAAATGCTTTAAGGCTATATAAAGACCTAATACCAAAATGCCTAATACTAAAAGTTTAGATTAAGGGAAAATAGCTAGATATATAAATTAATTATAAAGCTAAGTGAAATTTTATTAACCTAGAAATAGTTATATAGCTAAAATTACTATAAAGAAAGAAATAAGAACCCTACCTATTACTTAATATAAAAGGATAACTCTTTAATTATAATAATAGAATTATAAATTAAGAGATTAATTACCTTAAGGTCTTTATTTAAGGAAAGAATTAAGGGATAGACTTTAATATACTTTCTCTAAATAAGGAAGTTAATATCCTCCTTAATATAAATTAGCTATAAAAGAAAAACCTATATATTAACTAAAGGATTAGCTAAGTTACCTTTTTTAGTAATACTAATAGTAATAATAAAATAATTATAATAAGTAATAAGAGATCTTAAACCCTAACTAAAGAGGATAGTATAGGCAAGTATAAAGTAAAGAATTTACTACCTCTAATAGGAGTATAATATAAGTATAGGAAAGGCAAGAAATAATAAAACTACTAAATCTTAAGTCTCCTTAAAACCTAATTATATAACCTAAATAAATAATTAAAATACTAAAAAGAACTTAAGAAAAAGGAATAATAAGATAGACTTAAAAACATTCTAGAAGAATATTATATTTATAAAAAACTATTTAAAAAAGAACTTAAAATAAAGGTATTATAATATAGCTACTAGGACTATAAAATATAGCTTAAAATAGATAACTTGCTATTCTAGAAGATTTATAACCTTAATAAAAAAGAACTTATTACCTTAAGAAAATACCTAAATATAAAACTAATAAAAGGAAATATTAGGATATTTAACTTATTAGTAGGATTCTTAGTAATATTTATTTTAAAGAAAAATAAGAAATTATAACTTATTATAGACTATAGGAGGTTAAATGCCCTTATAATTAAAGATAGGACCTTACTTTTACTTATTATAGAACTTAAGGACTGCCTATAAGGCAAATAAATCTTTACTGCTTTAGATTTTAAGGGAGCTTATAACCTAATCTGCATTAAAGAAAGAGATAAATAGAAAATAGTATTTAAAACTAAATTTAAACTCTTTAAGTATTTAGTAATGTTATTTAGACTTATTAATATACCTATAATATTTTAATAGATAATTAATAATATACTTTAATAGTACTTAGATATCTTTATAATATACTACTTAGATAATATCTTAATTTTCTTAAATAATAAAAAAGAATATAAGGAATATATCTATAAGGTCTTAAAAGCCTTATAAGATACTAACTTAGTAATTAAATTAGAAAAGAATTACTTTTATATAAAAAAAGTAAACTTCTTAAGATATATTATTATATTTAGTAAAATTAAAATAAAATAAAAGAAAACCTTAATAATAGCAGATTAGCCCCTATTAATAATAGTTAAAGAAGTTTAAAGCTTCTTAGGATTTACTAATTACTACTAAAGATTTATTAAAGACTTTAGCAAAATTATAAACCCCCTTATAGAACTTATAAAGAAAGATAAGAAATTTATATAAAAGCCAGATATATAAGTAGTATTTAAAGCACTATAATAAGCCATCCTTAATAAACCTATACTAGTTATATTTAACCTTAATAAGGAAATAAAACTAAAGACTAATTTATTAGATTTTGCTTTAAGAGGATAAATTAAATAATAAGATAAAAAAGGAAAGCTTTACTTAATTATATTTTATTCTTATAAACTATATAAGGCAGAACTAAACTACCCTATTTATAATAAAGAATTCTTAATAATTATTAACTACTTTAAGGAGTTTAAATACTACCTTATAGGAAGTATATATTAAATTAAAGTCTATATTAATTATTAGAATATTTTATACTTTACTATAATATAAGAACTTAACTAATAATAACTATATTATATAGAATACCTATATAAATTTAACTTTATAATTATTTATTATAAAGGCTTAGATAATAGATAAGCCGATGCTATTAGTTAATGCCTAGATTATAATACTAGCATAATAAAAGCAAAAAAACAACTCTTAAAAAAGAATAATAAAGGAGAGTACTAATTTGCTTAATAGGCAGAAACTCTAGGACTTATAAGTAGCTATAAACCTATAAATTAGGAAGAATAGATAGATAAAATTTAAAATACTACTATAAGATATAATATTTAAGATCTTATTAGAAGTAAAGCTAAAATGCCTACTTATAATAATAAATTATAGGTACTTAAATAGTTTAAAGAAGAACTAGTATAGGATATATATAAATATCCCTTATATAGCCACTAAGGCATTATAAAAACCCTAAAACGTATTTAGATATATTATAATTAGGAAGGAATTAGGAAGATAGTAAAAAAGGTTATTAAATAATATAACTTATATATAAAAACTAAAGTATAATAATATAAACCTTATAGCCTATTATAACTACTAAAAGTAATAGAAAGACTATAAAGTTTAATTATAATAAACTATATAACTAAGCTATCCTTATTAAAAAAACCCTTAATTAGAATCTTTTATAATAATATCTTAATTATAATAAATTAACTTATTAAATTCTCTTGCTATATACCTTATAAAGAAGATACAAATACAAAACAACTTGCCTATATCTTTTATAATAAAATAATTAGGGAATATAGGTTACTATATAAAATCCTAATAAATAGAGGAATTATATTTATAAGTAAGTTCTAGCAAGTACTTATAGCATATATAAGACTAAATTACTAACTATTAATAGCATTTAGACTATAAATAAATAGATAAATTAAATAAATAAATTAAGTATTAAAATAATACCTATAATGCTATATTAACTATAAATAAAATAATTAGGTAGAAAAGTTATTAAGTGCCTAACTTGCCTATAATATAGTATATAATAAAAGCATAGAAATAATACCTTTAGTAGCAAACTTTAGATTTACCCCAGACCTATACTATATAGCGTAAGAACTAAAAATAGTTAACCTAGCTGCTATAATTAAAAGTAAAGACCTAAAAGCTTTATATAAGGAATTAAGGAAAAAATTAGAATTTATTAAAAAATAAATAAAAAAATACTATAATATAAAAAGGATTAAGAGACTAACTTTCTTAAAGGGAGATATAATTTACCTAGCTATAAAAAATATTATAATAAAATAACTAAGTTATAAATTAGACTATAAGTATATTAGGCTATATAAAGTTAAAAGAAAAATCTTAGAAAATAATTATAAACTAGACCTGCTACTAAAAGTTAGGCTCTATTTAATCTTTTATATTATATTACTTAAATTAGCAGCTAATATAATATAAGTTAAAACTAATAATAAACTAAAAGAAATTAAAGAACTAGAAGTCTATTGTAATAGTTGGGTTTTCCAAACAGGTAAACTAGTCTGTACTAGGTTTATGTTTACAGATTGCATAAGGCATAATGCTAAGCGTTACGAAGTATTATATCTCTTAATAATTAAGTAATGCATATTAGGCTTATTAATATAAAGATGCTTTATTAATAGCTAGTAAGCTAAGTCCTATAAAAGTGCTAATAAATATAGTCTATATATTAAGGTATAGTTACTGCCTGGTAGGGCAGTTACTAAGTGATTTTTGGGGTTATTAGTAATTCCTAAGGATTACTAGTGTTTCTAGTTGAGGCTTAGTGATCGGGTCTTGGCGGTTACTTATAGAATCCCTTAGTATATAGTAACTGTTTGTAATTAGAAAGAAAATATAAGGCATATATAATGTAACCGCTTAGAATTATAACACGATCTCTCCCCTCTCCTAGTCTTATCCTCGAGACCTTGCTTATCTATTATAGTATTAGTTTCTCCCTAGTGCATAAAACTTAACTCTGTAATTATTCTTATACTAACTATATTATCTCTAGAAACTTAGTATTATCTTGCCTATGCGAAACTTATTGCCTCTACTAGTTATAAAATTATGCCTTGCTCTTTATATATTAAATATTATATTAAATATATAATAAAGGATAGGTAGAAGAATTATTTTAAGTATACCTATTAGGGTTATACTTATAATAGAAAGGGTATAACTTTAACTAAAGGTTAGTTATATATTTTTCCTGCATGCGGTATTTTGCTAATTTCTAGGTAGCAGATTACTTAGTTTAAGAGAAAAACTATATTAAAGCTAATAAGGAAGCTACTAAAGAGGAGCTTATCTAACTGCAGTATTAATTAAATAAGCATCTATCTAAATTAATATATCTTTATTGCCAGAAGCGTCTTATTTAATTTAAGGGTCTAAAGGCTCTTAAACAGGATATTAAGATAATAAGTAAGCGTAAAAAGGCAGAGAATCTAATTACGCCTCCTAAATCTGCTATTATAGTAAAATCGATTAAGGCTAGTGCAGTAAATCTTATTAATTAGTCTGCTATTTTGGATCTGTCTTTGGTTTTTAATAGAAGTTCTTTAGGAGTTATTAGGCATTAATAAGGTGTTTTATTAGTTCCTATATATTTTTGCTTTTTAAGTAGTTCTTTTATTTAATTAGATATATCTTTTATCTATTAATCTTTTATATATCTCTAATTTCCTTTACTTTATATACCTTTAGTCCTGTGATTTGTTGTGGTTTATTGCTGGTCTTTATATATATTATATCTGCAGCTAACTTTAATATTAAAATATAATAAATTAGGTAATATTTAATATTTAGAGGTAGATCTAGTTTATATTAATCTTCTCCTATCTTTTATTTAATCTTAACTAGTCTTAAATACTTATAGTCTAGTTTATAATTTAGTTAATCTATTTTAATGTTTTTAGTAGATAAGTAGACTATATCTCCTTCCTTAAAGGTTAGTCCCTTTAACCTTTTAGGGTTATAGTATCTCTATATCCTTTTCTTAATAAATTCTAGCTTAGTCTTAAGTTTATTATATATTTCCCTTAGTTTATTACTTATAATAATTACTACTAGGTTTATATTCTTTAGTTCCTAAGCATTATAGTATATATTAGGTATAAATCCTATATTTATATTAAATGGTATAAGTTTTATACTTTTGTTATAGGCAGTGTTATAGGCTAGCTAGGCACTTAGTAGCTTCTTAACCTAGTTATCCTACTTATAGTTAATATAATACCGGAGGTACTGTTTTAGTACTTGATTTATTTATTTTATCTAACTGTCTGCTTGCAGTTTAAAAGCTATTATAAGTTGATAATTAATTCCTATTAGTGCTATAAGTAATTGCCAGAATTTAGAGGCAAATATTAGTCCTCTATCTAATAAAATTTCTCTTAGCAGTCCTTATTCTCTTACTACCCTATTATAGAAGATATAGGCCATGCCTTCTGTATTTATTACCTTTTTATAAGGTAAGTAAATTAAGAATTTTATTAATCTATCTATAATAACTATAATACTGTTATAATAGATTTTAGTTAAAGGATCTTCTAATAACGGTAACTTAGTTATAAAGTCTATAGTAATAGAATTCTATAGTTGTTTTATAACTTTAATTAGTTATAGTGTTCTATAAGGTCTATATTATTATACTTTTATTCTAATATAAATATTGCATTATTTAATAACCTTTTCTATTACTTTTTGTGTTATTTTATATCCTTATTATAGTAATTATTTTAAGGTTTTAGTAACTCCTTAGTATCTATATAACAGGTATATATAGAATTCTTAGATAAATTCTTATAGTTTTCCTAGGATTTCTTTAGTTACTTTTAATTATATCTATCTTAATATTACTATTTTCTAGGTAAATTAATATTCTCCTTTATTATTTTTTTCTAGTACTTGTTCTTTTGCTTTAATAGTGCCGGTATTATAGTCTAGTTATTAATTAATTATATCTGCTTTTCTATTTTTAAATCCTTTATAGTAAATAATTATAAAATTAAATTTATATAGGAATTCTATATAGTGTAGTTATTATCTATTAAGTTTATAGGTTATAGTAAAGTATAAAATATTCTAGTAATTAGTATAAACCTTAACCTTATACTTACTTCCTATTAGGTAGTATTTAAACTCTCTAAAATAGTTAATTATTACTAGAAATTCTTTATTATAAATTAGGTAGTTAAGCTCTGCTTTATGTAGTTTATATAAATAGAAAGTAATAGGATATAGCTTTCTTTTTTTATCTCTCTAACTAATTTATCTTCCTAGTATAAAGTCTAATATATCTATTTCTAATTTAATTTCTTTTTTAGGATTAAATATTACTAAGACTAGTTTACTAAGGATTGCTTTTTTAAGTTACTTAAACACTCCTTAAGCCTTATTATTTTAGTTAAAAGGTTTTCCCTTCTTTATTAGTTTTATTAATAGAATTGCAGTCTTGCTAAATCCTTTAATAAATCTTTAGTAATAGTTATTAAAGCCTAAGAAGGCTTATATTTCTTTAATATTAGTAAGTACCTTTTATTCTGCTATTATTAAGATTTTCTTCTTCTTTATTTAGATTTTTCTAGGTATAATAATATATCCTAAAAAGTCTACCTTTATAATGTAAAAGTAACTCTTTTCTAGTTTAACTAATAGCTTGGCATCTTATAATGCTTTTAAGACCTTATAGATATATTCCTTATGCTCTTCTTTATTATTTAAGAAGATTAGGATATTATTAAGGTAGTATATTATAAAGATATTAAGGTATTATTAAAGTATGCTATTAATTATCTGCTAAAACGTTGCAGATGTGTTAGTAAGACTGAAAGGCATTACTAGGTATTTAAATAGTCTAAATCTGGTTTTAAATACTATTTTCTATTTATCTCTTTCCTTAATATAAATAAGGTTATATACTCCCTTAAGGTCTAGAGCTATAAAGATCTTTTTGCCTTATAGTTAGTCCTTAAGTTTTATTATAAGCAGAAGTAAGGTCTAATCTTTAGTAATATATATATTAATTAGTTAATAGTCTATAACTAGTTAATCCTTTTTATTTTTCTTTAGTATAAAGAATATTGCTAATACTGCTAATAAACTTAATTTTTTAATATAACCCTTCTTTAGTATCTTATTAATATATTCTTACTATACTTACAGTTCTCTCTAATTAAGTAAGTATAGCTTTTAGAATAGTAATCTTTTATCTATAAGGTTGATTTTATAGTCTTATTTGCTGTATTTAGGGACTCCTGTTTCTAATTCCTCTTTAAATAGTTTATTATATATCTAATATTCTTTTAGAATGTTCTTAAGTTAATCCTGGCTTGCTATTATAGTTTTATCCTTTTATAGATCTTATTATTTAAGGATACCTAGGATTTCTGATTTTTATCTTTAGCCTATCTTATGCTTATATTATACTCCTTTTAGAGGTAGTAAAGTCTTTACTTTATGCCGGTCTATACTTATCCTCTTAGTTATAGATTAAGATCTCTTATTGCTCCTTATAATTGTTTTACTGTCGCTATTGGGGTTACTGGGAAATATAACTTAGCCAGTCCTCTAGTTAATATATAGGTTTTATTATCTAAGCTAATTCATCTTAAGGATAATATCTATCTCCTCTCTTAAAGGAATAATATTAAAACTTATTCCTTAATTTTTTCCTTTAATAAAGACTTTAAGGTAATTAATCTCTTAATCTATTATACTGTTATTATAATTAAAGAGTTGCCCTTCTGCATTAATAAGTCAGTATGGCAGTTGCTTCTTTTTCTATAGTAATCCTAGCTCTATAACTCTTCTTGGATTAATAAAGTTCTTCTTTACTTTACTATTAATTTATGCATTTAGCCATTTTCCCTTAATCTAAGCTTATAGCATTAGGCAATTGGGTTTACTATCTTATATAGCTCCTAAAACACTTGTAGGTATGGTTCTTTTTTATCCCTATCTATCGCTCTTCTGTGGCTTTATTATTACAAAAGGCATACTACTTTTCCTAAGGTATCTTAGTAGGTTTATTTACAATCGCTATTACAGTAACCCTCGCTATCAGTATAGTTATTAATAAATTCATCATTAAATAGTTATTATTAGAAATGTTCTTTTAATTCTTTATATTGTTTTTTAGGTATCTTTAGGCATATCTTATATCTTTCTGATTCTGTTATTTGCCTATTATATAACGCTCTAATATTATTAAGGTAACTTTAGTAATATATTTCTAAATCTATATATCCTTTAATATAATTTACCTTACTTAGTTCCTGTTATTCCTTTGTAAGTTCTTATTTATATCTGCTGTATTGTTTTTAAGCCTTCTTTTGCTTATTAATAGGCTTTCCTCTAGTGCTATATGGTTTCTTAAAAAATTCCACTAGCATTTTAAGCTCTTTATCCTCTTAGGGTTTTAATCTTTCTTTAGTAGTATCTAAACTTATATTATTAATTAATCTTTATTATTCCTCCTCTTCTTATTCCTTATAGCTATTATAATTATAGAAGTATTATAGATTAGTATATATATTAAAGTCTTTAGGTATATAGATTTCGATTTCTAATAGTCCTTTACTATCTATATCCCCTCTAATATACCTAGGATTAATTAGATTATAAGTTTATTACTATTTTATTTAAATTATATCTTTATATTCTTTCTTTACTTCTTTAATTAGTTATTAAGACTGCCGAATTCCTTTATAAAGTTTCTTTATTTTATAGACTTATTAGTAATAAGATATATTAAATTATAATTTTACTACTTTAAGGTTCTTATACTAACAATATATTAGGTATCCTTCTATCTCTGTTTTCTAGTAAGGATTATTATTAGGTATGCCGGGAATTATAATAGGAAAGTAATTATTATCTTCCTTATCTTATCTATAGTTCTTACACTAATAGTATTTACATAACAGCTATAATAACTTATTATATTCTAGATATATTAGAAATATTTCTATAATATCTTTAGTATTAAATTTCAGTTCCTTATAGTAAGGGTTTATAGTATCTGCTATATAGTAAGCCTAAATATATAAGTTCTCGAGTTTATTAATATTGCCATATTCCCTAGCTCCTTATAGATATCTATCTTCTATTAAGGTATATATCCTGCTATTGTTTTTATTAAATAGTGGTTTATAGGGTTATTTCTACTTATTCTCGATTTATTTGTCTTCCTTATAGAGGTATTATGTAGTATTTTGAGCCGCTCCTCCTCTATATCTTATATTTCGGGAGTATTATTAATAGTATGCGCGGACTTTATCCCCTACTTTGCATTCCCTTTTTACTATTTCTTCTTTTTCTTAGATAGTTATTTAGATTAGGATAGTATTAATTGTCTTAAATACTTTAGGTTATCTTTCTATATTAGAGGTAGTTCCTGTTCCCTATAGGTTTTTTAGGTATCCCTTAATTTCCTGCTTTAAGGGTTTCTCTTCCCTTATTATCCTAAGAATCTTAGTTTATTCTATCTTTTTATGTTTCTTCTCTTCCTTTCTCTTGAGATAGTAAGCGTAGTCTTTTTCCTTTTCCTATTATTGGTTTTTTAGGTTTTCTCGCCATTTTCTTTAGTATTTAATTGCCTTTGTTTTATATAGTATTAGGATTTAGGGTATGTTTCCTGCTTTAGTGTCTTCTTCTGTTAGAAACTTTTCTTATAGTTTGCAGATCGAGCTATCTAGGTATAGGTATTAGCCGTGTTTTAGCGTAGTGTCTTTATATAGAGCCGTTATGTTATATAGGCTTTATGTTATTCCTAGTACTTGGGTTTATATAGCTATTTAAGGTTCCTGTTTATTAGTTACTACTAGTATCTACTTACCTTAATTAGGATTTTTAGGCTTCTTTAGTTAAGGATATTTATTAGCTATATATTTAAATAGATTATAGTTATAGCATTTAACTTTAAATATATTATAGGGTCTTCTATTATTATTGTGTTAGGTTGCTTTAAGTACTATAAGTCCTGGTTTAGTTCTGTGTTATATATTAATATATCTTTTTCTTCCTTAATTGGCATTATGTTGTTAGTTAGTGTTTTACTAGGGGTTATATAATCCTCTATGTTTCTCTGCTTGTTTTTCTTAGTATTGCTTATATTACTAATTATTAATTTCTATAGCGATATTTGCCAGTTTGTTTAGGTTCTTTAATTTAGGTCTGATATTTACTATTACATCCTTGACTTCTAACGTTAGTCCTAAATATACCTGCGCTATATAAGCTTCCTTGCCCTAGTTTAGCTTAGCTGCTTAGTAGTAGTATTTAGCTAGATAGTCTGTAGCAGATCCTCTTTATTTAAGTTATTATATTTTTATTTTTGCAGTATGTTTTTTATCTATTACTTTAAAAGCGTTTTTAAGTTCTAACTTAAAATTTTTATATTTCTTATAAATATATTTCGTTATGCCTTGTTATTCTTTATATGGTTTATTAATATAGTCTTAGATAATAGGTTTTATTAGGCATAATGCCTTATCTTTAAGGAATCCTATACTATATTAAACTCTTAGTTTATTAGTAGTAAACTAGATAAGGTAGTATATCTAATAGCTCTAGAGGCTAGTAAGGAATCCTTAGAGTTTATTAGCATTACTATTAAATAGTTTAAGCTAGCAGGGTTAAAGGATTTCTCTAGGGTCTTTTCTAGTTATTATAAGGGCTATAGTATATTTAATATACTCCTTATAGAGTTTCTAACTGTTTTCTACTTCCTTTTTAAGTACTTTTGCAATCTCGGCGAGGTTGGCTACCTTCTTCTCTAGGTTTTTAATTTTATTCTTAGCCATATTAGAGTTATTCTTTACGTTCTCTAGGAGGTTATTATATTACTGGCCGAGCTGTCTAAATCTATGTTTAAGTTTTATAACTTCCCCTTTATAAGTGCTTAAATAAGCAGGGGTAATATCTTCTTTGTTTTTATTATTAGTTTCTATAAGAACGTCTGCCGGGTTAGGGGGTATCTCTTGCTATAAGTAGTGCTAGGCATGTCTTAAGTTAGAAGACTGGCTTAGAGTAATAGGTGCTATTGCATTAGTATTACTTAGCGTTATGCGGTATGTTCTGAATAAGAGCTATTAATATATAATAGTTAGGTTTTCTAAACAGGTAAACTAGTCTGTATTAGGTTTATGTTTGCAGATTGTATAAGGCATAATGCTAAGCATTATAAAGTATTATATCTCTTAATAATTAAGTAATATATATTAGGCTTATTAATATAAAGATACTTTATTAATAGCTAGTAAGTTAAGTCTTATAAAAGTGCTAATAAATATAGTTTATATACTAAGGTATAGTTACTGCCTAGTAGGGTAATTACTAAGTAATTCTTAGGGTTACTAGTAATTTCTAAGGATTACTGGTGTTTCTGGTTAAGGCTTAGTAACTAGGTCTTGGCAGTTACTTATAGAATCCCTTAGTATATAGTGACTGTTTGTAATTAGAAAGAAAATATAAGGCACATATAACGTAACTGCTTAGAATTATAACATCTATAAAGAAAAAACAATTAGAGATATAAAGAGAATTAATAAATAAATAAAATACCTTATTAAATAAAAGAATTACTTAAAAAACAAAAATATATAAGAACTATCTAAACACCTTACTAATACCTAATAACTCCTAAAGAATTTCTACTAAAACCAAAAGGATTAAGGAAGGCATTAAGACCTAATAAATCCTACTTAAATTACTTAATAGCAGTAAACTAATTATAAAAGGACCTATTAATTATAGCACCTTCTAAAGCTACCTGCTTATCCTATTCTGCTCTCTTAAGTTTATTTATAAAGTTAAAACTGCATTAAATTATATCTAGGCCCTTTACCTCTACTTAATAATACTAGCGCCTTAAATAAGTAATTTTAATAAATTAAGTATTTATTATATTATAAATATAAGTAAACTCTACTTAAAGAGTAATTATATAACAGAATGGGTTTCAAACAGGTAAACTAGTCTGTACTAGGTTTAATATTTGCAGAGTTATAAGGCGTTATACTAAGTAGTTATAAAGTGTTATATCTCTTAATAGTAAATAGAGCAGGTTAGGCATATTTAGGTAAAGAAGTCTTATTAATAGCTAATAAGCTAAGTTCTATAAAAGTGCTAATAAATATAATCTATATACTAAAGGTAGCCTTATAGCTTAGTAGAGAATGTAAGTAATCCAAGAGTTAGATCTACGGGGATTGGTTATAATCTATAGTAATCTAGTCTTAGAGTATTATAATTTAAGTAATCTAATAAAAGAGGATTATTACTAGGAGAAGTAATCCTATAGTAATTAGTGAAAATTATAGGGGCTACGTAATATAGATATAGGGGTTATAACACGATCTCTCCCCTCTATTAGGTCTTATCCTTAAGACCTGCATATCTCCCTATTCCTATATCAGGCTTTAGTAAGCGCTAACTCTCTTTCTTAATTATTTTTCCTAGTATATCTTGCTAATCGTCATATTGCAGAATCTTTAGTTAAAATCTCGCAAGACTTTAGAGCATATTTATTTAGCAGATTTAATTATAAAATTTAGTTTTAATATTATGCCTTGTTCCTTCTATAAGGCCAAGGGCCTTTATTATAAAATGATTAAGCATTCCTCTTGTTGTTCTAAATATACTCGGCGAGGTTAATCCTATAATACTTCTAGTATCGCGATTGCTTATTATATATTCCTCTCTGTTCATCGCTAGGTTTTTTGCTAATTATTTCTTATAGTTCCTTAATTAAATTATAAGTCTGATTATCTAGAACGGGCGGAGGAGGAGGCTAAGGAAAAGCTCCTTAAGGCTTAGCAAGAAGTGAATAAGGCTATTGCGAGGTTATCCTGTATTTATTGTATAAAGCATTCGTTGCGGGAGCAGGGAATTTAATCTATTATTAATGGTCTAAATTCTTCTGTAAGTAATATTATTACTTAGGAGGAGGATATGGCAGTTTTAGATATTTAGTCTTTTGGCAGTGCTGATATTATTAACTAGAATATGGTTTTTAATCCTTTGCTTTTTAAGGTTGTTGGTGAAAATTCTTTAGGAGTTGTTAGGCATTAGTAAGGTGTTTAGGTAGTTCCTATATATTTTCGTTTTCTAGGTAGTTCTTCTATTTAATAAGGTATTCTGTTTATTTATTAATTCTCCTTATATCTCTAATTACTTCTGCTTTATAGACTTCTAGTCTTTTAATTTCTTTTAGTTTATTACTAGTTTTGACTTATATTATATTAGCTACTAATTCAAGCAGTATAATATAAAAGATTAGATAGAGCCTAACTTTTAGTAATAGGTCTAGTTTATAATTATTTTCTAAGATTTTTCTTTTAACTTTATATAATCTAATATACTTATAGTCTAGTTTATAACTTAGTTGTTTTATTATAATGTTTTTTATAGCTAAGTAGATTATATCTCCCTTTAAGAAGGTTAGTCTCTTAATCCTTTTTATATTATAGTATTTTTTTATTTATTTTCTAATAAATTCTAATTTTTTCTTTAATTCTTTATATAGGGCTTTTAGGTCTTTGCTCTTAATTATAGCGGCTAGGTTAACTGTTTTTAGTTCTTGCGCTATATAATATAGGTCTAGGGTAAATCTAAAGTTTGCTGCTAAAGGTGTTGTTTCTATGCTTTTATTATATGCTATATTATAGGCAAGTTGGGCGCTTAGTAACTTTTCTACCTAATTGTTTTATTTATAGTTAATATAGCATTATAGGTATTATTCTAATACTTAATTTATTTATTTAGTTTATCTATCTATTTATAGTCTAAATACTATTAATAGTTAGTAATTTAGTCCTATATATACTATAAGTACTTGCCAGAACTTGCTTATAAATATAGTTCCTCTATCTGTTAGGATTTTATATAGTAACCCGTATTCCCTAACTATCCTATTATAAAAGATATAGGCAAGTTGTTTTGCGTTTATGTTTTCTTTATAGGGTATATAATAAGAGAATTTAGTAAGTTAGTTTACTATAACTAAAATACTATTATAAAAGATTCTGGTTAAAGGTTCTTTTAATAAGGGTAGCTTAGTTATATAGTCTATTGTAATTAAACTCTATAGTCTTTCTGCTACTTTTAGTAGTTGCAGTAGGCTGTAAGGTTTATGTTATTATGCTTTGGTTTTTATATATAAGTTATATTATTTAATAACCTTCTCTATTATTTTCCTAATTCCTTTTTAATTATAATGCGTCTAGATGCGTTTTAGGGTTTTCGTAATGCCTTAGTGGCTATGTAGGGGATATCTGTATATATCTTATACTAGTTCTTCCCTAAATCGTTTAGGTACTTATAGTTTGTTATTATAGGTAGGTATTTCAGATCTGCTTTTAATAGGATCTTGGAGGTTATATCTTATAGTGGCATTTTAGATTTTGTTTATCTATTCTTCCTAATTCGTAGGTTTATGGTTATTTATAAGTCCTAGAGTTTCTGCTTATTATATAAATTGGTATTCTCCTTTATTATTCTTTTTTAGGAGTTGTTCTTTAGCTTTTATTATGCTGGTATTATAATCTAGGCATTGACTAATAGTGTTGGCTTATCTATTATTTAAACCCTTATAATAAATAATTATAAAGTTAAATTTATATAGGTATTTAGTATAGTATAGCTATTATTAGTTAAGTTCTTATATTATAGTAAAGTATAAAATGTTTTAATAGTTAGTATAGACTTTAATTTAGTATATGCTTCTTATAAGGTAGTATTTAAACTCCTTAAAGTAGTTAATAATTACTAGGAATTCTTTATTATAGATAGGGTAATTTAGTTTTGCCCTATGTAGTTTATAGGAATAGAATGCAATTAGGTAAAGCTTTCCTTCTTTATCTTATTATCTAATTTATCCTCTTAAAGCAAAATCTAATAAGTTAGTCTCTAGTTCTATTTCCTTATTAAGGTTAAATATAACTAATATAGGTTTGCTAAGGATAGCTTATTATAGTGCTTTAAATGCTACTTATATATCTTATTTCTATATAAATTTCTTATCTTTCTTTATAAGTTCTGTAAGTAGGTTTATAATTTTACTAAAGTCTCTAATAAATCTGTAGTAGTAGTTGGCAAATCTTAAGAAGCTTTGCACTTCTTTAACTATTATTAGTAAGGGCTAATCTACTACTACTAAGATTTTCTTTTATTCTATTTTAATTTTACTAGGTATAATGGTATATCCTAAGAAGTCTATTTCTTTTATATAGAAGTAACTCTTTTCTAGTTTAATTAATAAGTTAGTATTTTATAAGGCTTTTAAAACCTTATAGATATATTCCTTATATTCTTTTTTATTATTTAAGAAGATTAAGATATTATCTAGGTAGTATATTATAAAGATATCTAAGTACTATTAAAGTATATTATTAATTATCTGCTAAAATATTATAAGTATATTAATAAGTTTAAATAGCATTACTAAATACTTAAAGAGTTTAAATTTAGTTTTAAATGCTATTTTCTATTTATCTCCTTCTTTAATGCAGATTAGGTTATAAGCTCCCTTAAGGTCTAGAGTGGTAAAGATCTATTTGCCTTATAGGCAGTCCTTAAGTTCTATAATAAGTAGAAGTAAGGTCCTATCCTTAATTATAAGGGCATTTAACCTCCTATAGTTTATAATAAGTTATAGTTTCCTGTTTTTCTTTAGGATAAATATTACTAGAAATCCTACTAATAAGTTAGATATCTTAATATTCCCTTTTACTAGTTTTATATTTAGGTATTCTCTTAGGGTAGTAAGTTCCTTTTTATTAAGGTTATAAATCTTCTAGAATAGTAAGTTGTCTGTTTTGAGCTATATTTTATAGTCCTAGCAGCTGTGCTGTAGTACCTTTATTTTAAGTTCTTCTTTAAATAGTTTCTTATAGATATGGTATTTTTCTAGAATGTTTTTAAGTCTATCTTACTATTCCTTTTTCTTAAGTTCTTTTTTATATTTTAATTATTTATTTAAGTTATATAGTTAGGTTTTAAGGAGACTTAAGATCTAGTAGTTTTATTATTTCTTACCTTTTATATACTTATATCGTGCTCCTGTTAGAGGTAGCGAATTCTTTGTTTTACGCTTGCCCATACTATCCTCTTTAGTTAGGGTTTAAGATCTCTTATTGTTTATTGTAATCGTTTTATTATTACTATCGGCATTACTGGAAAAGGTAACTTGGCTAGTCCTCTAGTTAATGTATAGGTTCTTCTTTTATAGCTAGTTTATATTAAGGAGGATATTAACTTCCTTATCTAGAGGGAGTATATTAAAGTCTATCCCTTAATTCTTTCCTTAGATAAAGACCTTAAGGTAATTAATTTCTTAATTTATAATTCCGTTATTATAATTAAAGAGTTATCCTTTTGCATTAAGTAATAGGTAGGGTTTTTGCTTCTTTCTTTATAGTAGTTTTAGCTATATAACTATTTCTAAGTTAATGAAATTTCATTTAGCTTTATAGTTAATCTATATATCTAGCTATTTTCCCTTAATTTAAACTTTTAGTATTAGGCGTTTTGGTGTTAGGTCCTTATATAGTCTTAGAGTATTTAGTGATTTGAGTTATTCTTATCCTTACTCTTTGCTTATCTAATGCTCTGTTATAGATAGTATATGACTTTTCCTGATATATCTTGGTATATCTGCTTGCAGTTACTATTATTATACCCTTCTTTATTAGGGCAATTATTAATAAATTTATTATTAGCTAATTACTGCTAGAAATGTTCTTCTAGTTCTGTATCTTATTTATTTATATATTATTTTTAGGCTAATTAAGATATAACTAGGTAAAGTCTATTTACTTCCTATTGGCATTATATTTCTTTAGTGGTATTTAAACTTATATTGTTATTTACTAGGTTATTTATTAGGTAGTTGTATTATCCTTGGCTTATTTTTTCCTGGTATTTGTTTTCCTATCCTTGGTATTTTTCTTTAATTTTGCTGATTTCTACTTGGTTAAATGCCTCCTTAAGGTTAACTAGGGTAGAGATTCTTTTTTAAGTTATGTTATTATTATCTAACTTAGTTTCTATTAATCCTTTCTTTAGGTAATTAAATTTCCTATTTATAATTTCTTTAAATTCTTTTTTAGCTTCTTTAATAAGTCTTTATAATTAATAAATTCCTTTATAGAGTTGGTTTACTTTATAGGTCTATTAGTAGTAGGTTATATTAAATTATAGTTCTATTACTTCTAGGTTTTTATATTATATATATATTAAATACCTTTTTATTTCTTTTTTTAGGTAGGGTTTATTATTAGGCATACTAGGAATTATTACTAGGAAATAATTATTATTAAGCTTTTCTTACTTATATACTTTACATTAATAGTATTTATAGGATAACTATAATATCTCCTTATGCTATTTATTTATAAGAAATATTTAAATATTATTTTATTTATTAAACTTTTCCTCTTTATATAGGGGGTTTATGGTATTATTAGTATAATAGGCTTTAATACTTAAAAGTTTAAGTATATTAGTATTTTTATATTTTCTGGCTCCTTATATATATTATTCTTTAGGTAAAGTTTATATTCTACTTCCTGCTTTATTAAATAGTAGTTTATAGGGTTATTTCTACTTAAGCCTAAGGTATTTACCTTCTTTATGGAGGTATTGTGTAGTCGCTTATGCTGCTCCTCCTCTATATCCTATACTTTAGGAGTATTAGTAATAGAAAGTGTAAACTTTAGCCTTTGCCTCTTATTCCTTATTAAAGGCTTTTTCTTTCTTTTGTAATTTAGTTTTGGCAAATCTAGGCATTTTATATTTTGCAATATATCCTTTTTCCGTATTTGCCGTAATGGTTATTCTGTCTTATTAGGTAATTATCTTTATAAGGATATTATTTATCTGTTTAGATGCCTAAGCTTGTTTATCTGTATTAGGGGTAATCGCTTCTCCCTATTTTATTACTCTTAAGACTTATAGTTTTCTGAGTTTCTTAATTCTTTAGAGTTCCCTTTATTAAGCGTTTTATTATTCCCTATAGTTTAGGTTATTATAAAGCTTTTCTTTCTTATTTTTATTATATTGCGCCAGCTTGGCAAGATATCCTAGATTGTTAGCTCTCTTATAAGTATTCTTTTCCCTTTAGATCTAATTCTTTATCTCCTTATCTCTTGCTAGTAGGTTTTCTGTATTAGCTTCTTTATAGGTAGGAAATAGGTTTTGCAGTTTCTTAATTAAACTATCTAGGTAAAGGTACTACTCTAGTTCCTCTATTTTCTTCAAGCTAGTAATATTATAACTACTTCTAAGTATTCCCAATATCTCGGTTTGCCTAGCCATTTGCAGGTCCTGTTATTTAATTAGTCCTAAGGCCTGCTTACCTTAGTTTAGGTCCTTTAGTTTCTTAGGTTTTAGGCACTATTATGCTATATATCTAAACTAGTTATAGTTATAATACTTATATCTAGATATATCTTGCCTTTAATTATTATTATTATTGCCTGGCTAAATGGCTTTAAGTACTATAAGTCCTAACTGCATTCTATATAAGGTATTATTTTACTAGTTGCCTTATTGCTATCCTTAGTTTTAAGAGTTACCTTAGTTATTATTATTATATTACTAGTTAGGGTAGTATGGGTTGAAGTCATTGCCTTGTTTATAATTAGCTCTTTCTCTTCTATATTTATACTATTATTTATTAATCTTAATTACTATAGTAATATATGCAGTTAGACCTTCTTTAGGTCTATTGGCTAGGTATAGTTTATCCTTAACTTCTTCCTTTAATCCTCTATAGTAGATTTCTATTAGGGCTTTATTATCCTATTTAGTCTTAAATATAAGCTATTAGAACTTGGCAGAGTAGGCTGCATAAGACTTATACTGCTTAAGTATAAGTAGTTTTGCTGCAGCTTATTGTTTTTTATTAACTACTTTAAAATTATCTTTAAGGGTTTATTTGAAATTATCCTAGTTTCTAAAGATATTCTAGGTATCCTAGTCCTACACTTCTTCTTTATTCTTAAGGAAATCTCTTAGGATGGGTTTAAACTAATCCTTTGCGTCTCCCTAAATTAAGCTTATAGTATATAGGAGTTTCTTTATAGGGGTGTTTAGCTTATTCTTATAGAGGCAGAAGTGAGCCTTTATTTGGGTTAGGAATGGGATTATGTCTGCGGCTTGGCCTCTAAAAGGTTCTGGCTTAGGGGGCTTAAGTGCCTCTCTAAGGTCTTGTTTATTACTTCCCTTATTAGCGGTTATAGTAGGATATGCGTTTATTTAAGCCTGCAAGGTATAGATAGTATTATAAAGCTATTAAACTTTAGCTATTATTTTAGCAGTACTAGGTAGTGCTTTAGTATAAGGAGGTGCTAGGCCGGTGTTGCTAGATATCTTAATAATATAATATTACTTAGTTATTTAATGCAGTATGTTTTAAATAAGAGCTATTAATGTATAATAGAATAGGTTTTAAATAGGTAAACTAGTCTATACTAGGTTTAATATTTACAGAGTTATAGGGCGTTATACTAAGTAGTTATAAAGTATTATATCTCTTAATAGTAAATAAAGCAGGTTAGGCATATTTAGGTAAAGAAGTCTTATTAATAGCTAGTAAGCTAAGTTTTATAAAAGTGCTAATAAATATAATTTATATACTAAAGGTGGCCTTATAGCTTAGTAAAGAATGTAAGTAATCCAAGGGTTGGATCTATAGGGATTGGTTGTAATTTATAGTGATTTAGTCTTGGAGCGTTATAATCTAAGTAATCTAATAGAAGAGGATTATTACTAGGAGAAGTGATCTTACGGTAATTAGTGAAAATTGTGGGGGCCATATAATATAGATGCGGGGGTTATAATAAATTAGTTTATCTTTAGCAGCCTCCTCTTCCTATTTTAAATAATGCTTTTTATTAATAATTTTCTTAATTAATATTATATTAGTAAAACCTGTAAAATAGTCTTATAAAGAAATAAAATATACTTATTATTATAAAAAGGCTATAACTATTATAGGATATTCCTAACTTAATATATAAATTATAGTAATTTAATTTTGCAGGATTAAAGATATATAAATCCTTTATCTTTTAATAAATACAGTTAAAATAAGGCATAATAGGATTCCTAAATGCTATAATAAGAATATAGAGAGATTTGCAATTTTTAGTAAAGGTTTTCTTAGCCTTTACTATATAGTTAGATATCTTAAAGGGATTATAAAATTAAGATTAAACTTACTAAGGGATAACTAATAGAAAATATATTAACTAGGCCTTAAGAATAAGGCCTAATAGAGGGGAGAGATTATATTATAACCCTAACAGTTCTATTATATATACCTTATATTTTCTATTAATTATTATACCTATACTAAAAGGGATTAGCACTAAGACTTTAAGATTATAAATAACCTATTATAATTAGTATTAATCTAATGCAATTACTACTAATCCTATAATAACCTTACTAATTACTATTATTATTTACTAGTATATAGACTACATTTATTAGCACTTTTATAGAACTTAGCCTACTAGCTATTAATAAGACTTCTTTACCTAAATATGCCTAACCTGCTTTATTTACTATTAAGAGATATAATACTTTGCAACTACTTAATATAACGCCCTATAACTCTATAAACATTAAACCTAGTATAGACTAGTTTACCTATTTAAAACCCCTTCTATTATATATATATAGGAAAAATATATAACTAACCTTTAGTTAAAATTATACCCTTTTTATTATAAGTATAACCTTAATAGGTATACTTAAAATAGTTCTTTTATCTATCCTTTATTATATATTTAATATAATATTTAATATATAAAGAGTAAGGTATAATTTTATAATTAATAAAGGCAATAAGTTTTATATAAGTAAGATAGTATTAAGTTTCTAAAGATAATATAGTTAGTATAAGAATAATTATAAAGTTAAGTTTTATATATTAAAAAGAAACTAAATACTATAATAAATAAGTAAGGTCTTAAAGATAAGATTAAGAGAGGGGAGAGATTATATTATAATCCTAGCAGTTATATTATATATACTTTATATTTTCTTTCTAATTATAAATAGTTACTATATATTAAGGGATTCTATAAATAACTGCTAAGACCTAATTACTAAGCCTTAATTAAAAATACTAGTAATCTTTAGGAATTACTAATAACCTTAAGAATTACTTAATAACTATCTTATTAGGCAGTAACTATACTTTAGTATATAGATTATATTTATTAGTACTTTTATAAGACTTAGCTTATTAGCTATTAATAAAGTATCTTTATATTAATAAGCCTAATATGCCTTACTTAATTATTAAGAGATATAATACTTTATAATACTTAGCATTATGCCTTATATAATCTGCAAATATAAACTTAGTATAGACTAATTTACCTATTTAAAAAACCCAACTATTATACCTTTATAAAGAAATACTTAATTATATAATATATTTTATAACATAAATAGATTTTAAAGTTTATAGCTATATAGGATTTTCTTAAATTTTTTATAAAGATAAAATACCTTATTTTAAGACTTATATATATGCTATTATAATTTAAGCTATTTTAGACTTAATTTGGATTTTTAAAGAGCTTTTTAAAAACCGGATTTAAGGTATATAGGGTAGTGCATCGCTTGCTTAACTGCGTCGCTTGCTTATTAAACACGTTATATAAAATATAATAATCTTATATTCCTTATAATATCTCTTAAATTTAATAAAGTAGTGGCTTTTATAACTATTAAGGATTAGAAGATAATAAGAACTAACTAATTAGTTGCTTATATACTAGTTAAAGTGCTTTAGCTACTTAAGACCTATCTCATTATTAGTCTAGCTATTTTAGCTTATCGCAATAGCCTAATTGCCCAGGAGGTTACTTTTGTTGAACAGTAGGATGGCCGCACGGGGTATCATGTGACCTAATAGTTAGCTGTCGGCAACCCTAGACCCATTCAGGAAAGCATAATAAGCAGACCCCTCTCTGAGGAAGGCGGGGGAGGGAGTTCGGACAATACACATACAATTAAGGACATCAAGGCGCAAGCGATCCGTTCAACAGAACCAACCCCTCCCTGACAGCATGATCAGAGAATCAAGTCGACAATCAATAACATCACAACATTCTGCTCCACATCTCCCCCAGAAGGCATATATAAATCACGTAAAGCTCTCCTTGCAGCAGTCAATTCCTGGGCGAAGTCTCGGGGATATGCTTTTACTACTGGCAAGTCTACAAAAACCCCGAATGGGCAGGTCAAGGTGGTGTTCGCGTGTGATCGAAACAAACAGCCACCCAGCTCATCTACCGAGCGAGTTCGCCACACAGCCCCGCGGCAGTATCAAAACCAATCAGCAGTATCGCAAGGCAAAAGGGCTTCCGCAAAGATACGACAAAAAGAGCTACGAATGACGCCTAGACTTTAAGCAGATGCCAAAGCGTTGTGTGACTGCAACAGGGTCTCGAGAGTGGACGAAGAAATTTTTTCCACATAGCGATTTCTGTGGGTATAACATGAAGTATACCATACGTGAATGAAGCTTATTACGCATGGGAAGAAATGTCTTTCAGGGCTTGCAGGTCCAAGAGCGTCTCGCACGCACCAATGGGAGGAGGCATTTTGTGGCGATTAGTCAGTGGGCCCGCCCAGGCGCCATACTGGTCTTGTGCGCCTAGACGGCGCCGGATGGGTGCGACTTTGGCTACTACCATTTGGACATGCTCTCAAGGTGCATCAAATATATCACCAAGACTTTTCCAAGCCGAGACGGAATGCTGCCACGTACCTTACCTGCCATCAGCCAAAAGAAGCCATGTACGAGGCTATGACGATAGATAAGACATCACACGACGTGCATTGAGGTGAAGGATTTGCAGGTGACCCCGGTGTTGGAGGTTAGTGACGTCATTTGATTAATAAAAGAACAAAAACAGAAAAGGTCGCTCGCTAACGATGGAAGATCTACATGTAATGCATCCTCTTATGTAGAGAGGTTGACTGCTATTGTACTATCTTAAGCATGATTAGGACATGATGCTTCTCTACTTTATACCTTTCTGCTTTTGTAACATTCTTCCCTACTATTGGTTGCTACGAAGTTATATTCTTGACGACCCTCTAGCACCTTGAAACTGGTAGATTGCTCGTCTGAACACCTATCTTAACCTTTGTGGCATAGGGGAAAGGGCCTCGAGTATACCTAATCCTACTTGTCTACCAGTCAGAGCTCTCGTTACCGCAGTTGCCCTCACACACAGACACCATGGCTTTCGATCTCTGGACTTACCAGTTTTGCCTTGCCTGCGATAAGCAGGTGCAATCTGACGCTGCAACCTACTGCTCTGAGCCTTGCCAGATGATAGACTCAGAAAGGTTAACGTTGCCGCCTAGCTCGCAAGTGAGCTCCCCTGGATTCCCTCCGCCTCCTACCGAGTTATATGTCTCCTGGGCGTATGGCCTAAGTACCGCATGATCCTGCGAGACTACGGCTTAGAAAAGGCACTGGATCTATTATATGATGCCTGATACTGAGCAGGTTAGCTCTTTTGTTGCAACTTAAAATCTTAAACACGTAAACACTTATAGTAGCCTTGGCTCTATGCAGAGTATGTCCTCCACCCGCGAGGCAGGTCACCTGTTAAGCAAGGCGAGGATGGAACTGCGAGCATATGCTGTCTTATTCGAGCAGGCGACAGTGCAGCGGAGGCGGTCTTTCTAGCCAGCATTGCTGCGATGTCTTGCGTTCAGCCGATACTGCATTATGTCTATGTATACCTTAAACGGCGGGCCTGAAGCCGACTGGGGGGTTTATGCGACGACAGAGAACGCGACTCGTTCCAAACTCGCTCGTCGGGCGACATATAATCACAATACCTACCTCACTACGCCGCCTTTCTCGGCGACTTTTACTGCAACAAGATGGTAAATTTATCTGGTATAAAACATGCCATTTCCACCTTATCACCATTGTGGACAGTTTGACTCCAATGGAGATCTGGGTTTTGTGGACGGATAGTACTTATTTCAAAAATAAGGTTCTCGTGGATCACCGCATTTAAAACGCATTTGTCGCAAAAGGCCCACAAGCTGGAGCGAGCCATGTATGACTTCTTCAAATAGGTTATCGCCCTCAGCCTTGCAATTGATATCTTTGACCATGGCACATTCATCGTGAAGCCCAACATCTCCAGGCAATGCAAAGCTGATAGCAGCAGGCGTTGGTGCCCATGACCAGGAAGGGCGTATCAAGGTGACTGGGGGATTTTCATACCTAGGTATGCCCGCCTTGCCTGCCAGCTCTGTGGGTGTCGTGTTATAGTGCTGCCATGAAGTGCTCTAGAGAAGATCTAAAATTATTGCTTCTCTCCATAGCCCGGCGATATATTGGCCGTTTGGCTCTGCATTATTTGAGCACTTCCAGCAATTCCGGGCAACCTGTCAGAATGGTAAGTAAGATCTCGATGAGTATAGTTCTCTACCAGGTCTTGCCACAGTCGGCCTGGATTAGGCTGAAGATTTAGCATATTGTAGGCCAATATACTATGCTGGTTTCTCTCATGTGTCGACCTATCTTTAGAAATTGTCTCAGTGTAACAATCCTAAACTAGCTTTGAGTCTGTATAATGGACTGTTCTTGTAGACAGTACATTCTCCTGAAAAGCCCACCCACGTTTAGAAAGAGGACCAAAGTCGTGCACTAAACTTTCCAGTTTTTCATAGCTGTGACTTCTCTCCTGGATAACAATGTTGCATGTTGTTCTGTCGACCAACTTATATTCTTCTTTAACAGATTGCGTTATTCCCTGCCTGGCATGAAGGATTCCGCTTTATGCATGGGACGCAGCAGATGCAGCTATCGTAACATGCGCACTTTTGAAGCATTTACCCATTTTCGCCGATTCGACCTCCCAACCTTGCACACTGTCTTGTAAATACAAAGGCTGTCCACCCAAAGGTAGTCAATTGCAAGTTCCCTTGTAATATCAACAGCGTCACGAATTGTTTTAGGCAATTGCGTTAAAGATATACCTTTCTTATGCTTTTTTAATGAAGTAGACGTTGTCTTTAAGAGATGCTGGCTATTACCCTAGCAATAGCTCAAGTTTGCATAGGGACTATGAATATTCCCTGTGTCGTATAAAGTGGGCTCCCTACTTGGCTTTCCGACGATAATAATACGCTTTGGCAACGGGAGAGCATTTTGTTGAATGCAACTGCGATGACGTGTACGGCAATTTTCGAGTCACTCTTTGATGAAAGAAAAACATTGGCCGCTGTTTGAGTTGATAGTAAACGGGGATAATTGCTGCTGTATAGGCTGTCTCATCGGGGGCCCAGGGTTTGATTTCAAACAAACTGTAGACGATATAAGTACTACTCTTCTATATATATTTTTACAGCGTGTATGTACAGCCAGCGCTGCCCTTAAATCAAACAAATCAAATTCGTGGTCATAATTGAGATATTTGATAGCCCGCGACGCTGGATTTGTTGTTTGAAATATTTTAAATCTCACCATTTGAGCTCTTAGCTTATCTCTCCTCGCCACTATTAGGCCTAGCTTTACCGCACCCCTGACCCAGTCAGAATCCGTGTTTATGTTCATCTCAGCCAGAAAAAACACCATACAATCCTTACAATCTTTATAATCTTTGTTAACATTGGGGAGGCAGCGTTTGGAAAGTCAAGCGGGGCGCGACGTGACGCGAAACGGCGCGATGGACGCGGTTGCGGGCACCATCGTCGCGAATCAGACCGGCTGCGAAAGCTAACAGCGAAAGGGATGGAGAACTTGTCCGGTAATGTTGGGATAGTGATGCAAGCCCTGGTCCGCGAAATCCGCGACGAAACAATGAAACAGATGGCGAAGGCGCAGCAAGAAACCGTGAAGGAAATCATGACGTCTCACGAGAGAACCATCGAGACTCTGTGGAACGCTTGGAAAAAGGAACAGCAGGCGCTCAAGCAAATGATCGAAGGCCAGGAGAAAGCGATTAGGCAGCTGCAACAAGATATTCAAGGCATTCAGGCGCAAGCCGCACAGGAACGAAAGCTGATGCAGGAACAGATTGACGAGCTCAAACGAATGCAGCAGCACGCCTCACGCGATATCGAGCCCCTGCAAGTGTAGGCCGCCGAATAGATCAAACACATCCACGAGAAATCAGATATCATGGCGCAGCACGCTGTAGTCGGCTCCGCCCAGACGAACCCCAGGCAGTCACTTGCAGACATAGCTCGTATATCACCAACGGAGGGGCCGAAATGCGGTGTTGGACGTCCTGAGCCGGTGTCATCACCTGCGCCGCCGCTTTCGTTACCCTGTGGAGAGGACCTTTTCTGCATGATAGATATCTCCGGAGCGGGCGACGATGACAGCGACAAGGCGCAGATCGGAGAGGTCCGACAGGCTATCGAAGACGCTGTGAGGACAAGAAAGAAGGACGAGAGATGGAGATGCGCAGCAGTGATTAGAGGGGCTAGGAACACCAATATCATCAAGGTAATCTGTACAGAGCCGACAAAGCAGCATCTGATACTCCTCGTTCAAGTGGATGCATTCCTCCATTACTACCGGTAGATTTTACTTTCAGTTTGTTTATGCGTTAATCAACAGGCAACTCTAACTCTATCCTGTGTAACCTTTACCCCAAGTCGGCGCTAGCTAACCCCAAGTTGACGCTAGTTAACCCCAAGCACCAATCAGCAACTCGGCTTCGACCAAAGCGATAAGGACCAAATTTGTTGGCCCCGCAACCCCATTTTGGTGGAGGATTTGACTCAAATCGCCTGCGAATAATACCTAGGTCAATAAAATCAACCCTACTAGAGTTGATTTGGTCATTAGTTACTAGGTGTGATAACAGCCTTGGCATGGTTAACCAGCCGATCGAATGCGATGTATATGAACCGCAGTTGAGCATCGTCTGACTTATCTAGATCATCCGGATCCACTTCGTATTCCATAGCGATTAAGCCCCTCAAAAAGTCCTTTTTCTACTAAAATCCTTTAAGTGGACAGCAGAATCAAGCCGACGAAGCCACGGGTTTGGCGCAGTAAAGTCGTTCTCCTTATCAATATGCTCTGCTTCCTGACTTTGAATATCTTTACCCTTGCTCTAGAATGCATTAATAGCCCTCTAGAATGCGGCTTATAACTTATTATCTTAAGCCCTTAACTATTTAAGATTTAGTCCTCTTACTACCTTAAATAGCTTGCTTCCCGGCCTATTAAAGAATAATTATTAATAATAAACTCCTATCCTTTATAGGCTATTACTTTTTTCTTTTTTTATTATAATAACTAAGTAATAACTACCTTTTAGTTTTATATCTTAATTATACTTAACCTAAAGATATTCTTAAATCTGCCTTAACTTTATGCCTATATATTAGTAATTAAATTAAGATAATATACTTTATTTTAAGATAAACTTATATTAAATACCTCTTATACTTAATAGACCTAAAGCTATAATAGGTAGTATATTATTAGTGTTACGATTCTAAGCGGTTACGTCACGTGTGCCCTATATTTTCTTTCTAATTACGAACGGTCACCATACACTAAGGGATTCTATAAGTGACCGCCAAGACCTGGTTACCAAGCCTCAACCAGAAACACCAGTAATCCTCGGGAATTACCAGTAACCCCAAGAATCACTTAGTAACTGCCCTACCAGGCAGTAACTATACCTTAGTATATAGACTATATTTATTAGCACTTTTATAGGACTTAGCTTACTAGCTATTAATAAAGCATCTTTATATTAATAAGCCTAATATGCATTACTTGATTATTAAGAGACGTAATACTTCGCAACGCTTAGCATCGCGCCTTATGCAATCTGTAAATATAAACCTAATATGGACTAGTTTACCTGTTTAGAAAACCCAACCGTTATAATTAGGCCTAAGTAATAAATTAATATAGGCCTCTAGCTAACCCTAAAAGACTTTATACTTAGATATTTACTTTTATATAACCCTAATTTCCTAAATATTAAGACTATATAGCTTGCTATAAAAATATATATTAACTTATTTCTATATAACTATAATCTAGTATATATAATAGTAAAGAAGTTAAAACTCTAGATTATATATAAAGTACTTTATTATAAATAAATTTAATAATATTAAAGTCTTACTTTAAGCTTTAAGCTTTATTTAACTATTATATAATATTAATACCTTTCTTAAACCTTTTTATTTTATATTAAAAGTTTAAGCTAAATATAGCCTAAATAAAATAAAATATATATCTTTTACTAATCTTTCTTTATATATACTAATAAAGGTAGCTAGATAGCAGAATTCCTAACCCCCCTAAGACTAAGCTATATATGCCATTTATAACTAATTTGCTAATACTTAGCCTTTATACTAGCAATATGCCTAAGTGCTTCTTCTAGTCCTTGCATATATATTAGCCTGGCTATCTTAATTAAGTAAGCCGCTATCTTATTATTCTATGCCTATAAAACTACCTAAATAAAGTCCTTTTTAAATTTAGCTTGCTATAAATACTAATATAAGATTATAATAGCTATATAGCGCTATATTTAGATATTAATCTCTATTTTAAAACTAAGTTTAAAAGTACAGCTTAATATAATACTAAGCTATATAGCTAACTATAAACTATTTAAGGTACTAGCTGCTATTAAGTTAATTTCTGCTTTTTTAATTATTAACTTCTGCAATATGCAAGAAACCCTCTTTCTTTCTTTATAAGCTTCCTTATTGTTTACCTGTAGGTATAGCAGAGTCTGTCCTTTTATATCCTATAATAACGATAAGAATTGTGGGACAGAAAACTCGCCCTATAAGTATGCCGTGAATCCTTGCTTGAAGCCAGGAATCGCCATTTGCCGGTTTGTTCATTCTTGAAGAAGTCCTGTTAAAGGAAAGTTTCTTTAAGTATTTTATTAAGGATTTACCTCTAATAGCTATACAAGACCTCGTTCTAGGGATAATAAGTAAAGTTCTAACTTAAGGCCCCTTCTAATAGATTATCTATAACTAATTATAGGCTAAATTAAGGCATAATATTTTTTCTCTCTATACTAAGTAGTATTAAGAGTAAATCTATTAACTAGTTTTATATAGCCTTTACTTCTACAGAAACTAGGTTATAAAGTCTAGTTATTAAGAAGAGTATTTTTTTATAACTTAAAATCTTATTATTATTTAATTATATAATATAGCTAAGGCTTATTATATTATCTTTTATAGCTTTATTATATATATAAAGCTTTAATAACTAGCTTATTAGCAATTTTAAGTCTTTTATTATAAACCTATCTTATATTTCTTTTAGTATATAAGCTAGGAAGTTTACTTTATTAAGTTTAATTATATAAAGCGCCCTTTTAGTAACAAGAAGCTGGCCTATCTTAATAAGCATTAATAACTTTAAAGTAAACTTAGCAGCCTCTAATAGTTTCTATATAATATTAAATATTATATCTTGGCAAATTCCTATTATTGCTAAAACGCTAATAATAATACTATAATAAATATCGCTATATAACTTATAATTTAAAAGTAAAATTATTAAAATAAGGCATTTATTATTAAGTCTATTTTTAAGTTCCTTAAAGTAATTAAGATTCTATTTATTATTACTAGTAATACTTATTTCTAATACTATATAAATAGTATTTATTATTACTATAGCCTGCCCTTTAATAAGCTAGTAATATAATTTTAAGCCTATTTTTAGCTATACTAGGCAAAAAAGATAGCCTATTAATTACTAAAGGACGCGGCTATATTTTTTATATATATCTTCTCTTAGGTTATGGATTAGTAGCTTGCAGGGCGAGCAGCTAGCGATAATAGAGTTAAGCCAATATTAATCAAAAGCATTTAACATACTATCCTAAAGCGAGATCCGTAATCGGGTAATCACGCATAAAAGGGAGTCAAGAAGAATAAAGAGCAAAGTTTCAGAACTGCCTAGAAAGCCTAGCTTATACAAGTTAGCTAGGTTTAGAAGTAAAACCAAAGCGGCGACTTAAGCCAGTTCTTATTTATAGGGCTTTAAGAAGCAGGGCTATTTTATAACTTAAAGCTATTAAAATTAATATTAAGGGTTAGGAGATAGAAGGCTTATATTAAAGTTAGTCTAGTTTAATATTACTAAGTTTTTATTTTCTTACTAAGTAAGCTAATAGTTTATAATATCCTTAAGTCTAGGTTAAGTAAATATAAGGATTATATTAATTATATTACTTTTTATATTAAATCTAAATAGGCTTTCTTATATATCTTTATAAACTTTACAGGCTTTAATAATAAAGTATATATATTATAAACTATATAAAAGGGTTTAATAAGAGACTAAAGTCTAGACCAGACTAGCCTAGGCTAAACCCTTAATCCTCTAATCTTTTCTTTTTATTAGCGCCCTAGTTAGTATAATAGTTACTTATAAACCATTTTAAGATAATCTTCTATTACTATATAACCTTAGTAAATATACTAGTCTTAATTATCTTAATAAAGTAAATAGTAAATTTTATTATAAAAAATACTAAGGAACTAAATTAGATAGGCAATTAATAGTAGTTATACCTTCCTAAATATCTTATTTATATCTTATACAAGAGGTAGATAGTTAAAACTTTACTTAAATAGCTTAATAGCAGCGTTCTTAAAGGCACGCATTGCATTATAGTGCTATCAGATATGCTAGGCAATGTTGGTTTGCGGTATAACGGCACACTGTTTGCAAACAATAATACGCCAAGAAGGATCGTAGTAAAAGAGATATTCAAGTTCCATAGCGGAAGTCGGCTATACTCGACTAGCCGTTCGATAACACGAGCTCGTAAAGATCGTTCGAAAGAAACCTCGGATTGAAATTACAGTAAAGAGGGTAGATAACGTATAAAGGCTAAAGTACGCGTTCACACGCGTGAGTGGCGCGCGCGCAGATCGTCGATCGAAATGGGACAAATCATTCGCTATAATTAGTATGGAATATATGGAAATAAACCGGAGATAGACAAGCACTTGAGAAGTAGACAGGGGTAGGCGACAATTAGGGGTACACGACAATTAGGACTAGAAGAGTAGGGTCCCCACCAAGGATCGGATCATTGTACGCAGTCCCTGGATTTGCGATATTGCGGAGAGCTGCACCTTTGAAGGCAATGGGGAACAGATTTTGGCCAGTGAGCCAATTAGCATCTGCTGCGGTCTGAGTAAAATACCACTGCTCAACTAATGCGGCAAAAATATCAGAGATAGACTCGTTTAGGCCTCCGGCCTGCCCGTTATATGTGATCCCGGCAATGTATTAGGTAATGGCATAGGTCAGTTCGTGCACGATAATATCAAGGGAATCTGCAAAGTAGTCGAAGGTAATGCCATTACCATCTCCAAAAACAAACTAATCGCCATTCTAGAAGGCGTTATTATACCTGAGGGTTCCTGGATTCAGGTTGTAATAAACAGTAATAACAGGAGTACCGCCATTGTTATCAATAGCGTTGCAACTAAACACGGTATAGAAGAATTTAACTGTAATGCCTACACTATTAAAGGCGTTATTAACCTGTCTATCGAATATATGCCTAGTACCTTCGCTGCAAGCAAGGGTACCAGGAAGCTAGAATTATGCCTTCTATCGTAGATGGCGCGCCTCAGCGCAAGAGCCACGGTTACAGAGCCACTAGGCTCATCCCTTGCGGCAGGGCCAACAAGAGCAGTTATCTATCCGCGAATCTTAGCATCTGATCTCAATGTTGCCCTTGCACTCTCTCGAGTCTCGTCGTCCGCTAGTTCGCTCTAAGTGACATACTCAAGAATGCCGGGCGGGATAAATGCTGATCTCACAATTGGTGCTTGGGCTGCCGGAATAGAAGCGGCAGGAATATTGACTGCTCTACCGCCCGTGGGAGCTTGCTCACGTTGCTCACGAAAGTTACTGTCGATTGAGAGGGTGTCACGAGCAGCCTGACGCGCTTCATCCGGAACAGCCTTAGATCCGGTAATTTTCCGGAGGACATATTCGGGGACGAAGTGGCACATCTGGTACGAGGTTAGCATGCAATCGAAAAACAATAACTCTGAGGGTCCTACAGCCCCGGACTGGTGCTGATTGCATATGATGGTTGATTAACAGGTACCTTACGAGACAAGGGGCAGAAGGTCAATATTCGTTTAAGATCGTAGTTAAACTTGGATGGTTCTTGGATGATGAGTTTGCAGTCGATTCTCGCCACCCATGCCTCTTATTTATATCCGAATTATGGGCGCCCGGCCCAGAGCGGCGCTCAAGTAGGCTGCAATGCCTTTCACATGTCCAACATGCTGTGTCTTGACCTAAACCAAAAGGAAAGCCTTGTTAGTCATCGAAAACTCATTCCTTGAGTACGCAACTCTATTTCCATTTTCTCGATTTATTGTCGCATAATACACACATGTGATGGTTGGGAAATAAGTTGCCTAGCAAGGCCGGAGAATACGGCTTGTTACGAGACTCGGTCTAACTGCCAGCTGTCGAGCCGAGTTCAGCACACCACCAGTGAATGATATGATCACTTTATGAGATTCCTGGAACCTTCGAAGACAATTTGGCGTAGTATATGACAATATGTGTCGGTTTTTAACGTGCGCCGGGCTGCAGCGGGACGGTATGCTAGACCATGCAGTAACAGGGATAACCATTTGTAGCTACTAATTTACCTTTATAGGAGTTGCAAGAAGGTAGTAATAAGGATAATGGATAGTATGCTCGGCAAGACAATGGCTAAGTCTTCATCAATTCCTCCAGACTAGTAATAGTTTTAGCAGTCCCCTCGCTTCCTAATTTACATAACGGATTTACAAAGCAGACTACTATTAGGTAGGAAACTATCATATACGTCACCCTTTCGATCCTTAAAGTAGTAGATTAATTGCCGACTATATTAGGCACCGTTGAAATTAGGGTACGGGCTGCTAAAGGTGTATAATCTTCTAATAGCCCATTCAAAAATGCCTGCAGATTGTAGTTCTTTCTTCAGTATGGCCGAACAAGCTCTTCGGACTATCATACATTTAACACTAATCGGGAGGTAACAGTCCCCCCACTATATTAAATGTAAGCCTTAGGAGGAAGCTCCTCTTGCCAACGGACATAATGTGTACTAGTGACGCAGTTTATGGTCTTTTCGGGACTATCACCAGAGTTATATAGAGCTTATTTAACGGCCGCAGTAGCGTTTTGTCATTCACAAGTCATTATAAGCCTTAGCGTTACATTCAGTGTTGGGCATATTCACCCGCACTAATATATATGTATTATGCTCACCCTGGTAAATGCTTGAGAGTACGCAAAGCGCATCTACCAATATTAGCGTTAATTCCTTAGTGCATAGAAGATTTCTTTTATAATATTAAGCATAATCACGGCGGTATCTCAAACTCCAGTCAGGTTTTCGTTGTGCAGGGAATCCTAGGCTCCTCGAAGGCGCTAACTGGTGGTTGCAAGCTTAAGATCTAAGGGCAAAACCGCCATTTACTCGATGAACTCGACGAACCTTCTGCGAACTCCAAGTCTCCTGGGAAAAGGAATTGTACTATTATTAAGATCCTGCTAATTGCTGGAAATTACTTCCTCTTGGATACTGCTGACTATTTATGGTTAAATGGCAGTGACGTATACGATTTATTACCTAGGGTTATGTTTAAGAGTATGGATCTTCTTGGGCTGGTTATAATAGCTTTTCTCATATGCATCCGTTGTGACAACTCGACCACGTCTCTTCAGATGCAGATGAACCCGTCTCAACTTTTTGGCTGCCTTGCTTTTTACATCTTCAAGCCATTGACCCAAGCCATGCTATTACAATATGCAATAACATAACCTTCTATAAGACTTTGCTTTTACATTGACCTCTCTCCATCCCTCCCAAACCTATCACCCTGCTCCCTTCAATTCCTTAATCCACTCAATTTTACCCGTAACAGCAACAAGACTCTGCGGCCAGGCTTTCGCTACAATATTCCCCTCCTCTCAAGAGAATAAGCACCTATGATCGAACCTTTGGATGCCTCGACAACAGATAGGTAAAATGTTTCAAAAAACAGAAGCGTAGCTATTAGCACGATTATCGAAAATTGAATGCCTCTGGCGCAGCCAGCTTACTGCGCTACAACTAACCACCAAGTGGAGAATGCCGGCCAGTATGTAACCCAACGTCAACCTCTTGCCACTATCGCATCCTCGAGTTATTCGTAGTATATCACAATCAACTTTTTTACCTCCTTATATAACCTAAATATAGATAAACTTTATACTAAATCATCCTGATTTCATTGTTACTATCTTGTCCCGAAGGTTGAAAACTAAGAATCGCAATGGTAACAGACTGGCGCTTGTTCCTATTCGTATTCAGTAAGAGAATTTCTAGCATTTTATTCAAGAACCATCACCATCGTATATACTTAGTCCGATCTTGCAATTTACTACAGCTCAGCGCCCTTATCGCTTGATTCAAACCCTGCCCGTTAACACACAAATATCATACAACCATCCCAGCGCCCCCTCTTCGCTATGACTGCCAATGCCGAACCCTCAACGCAAGTAGCGCCAAATATAATGCCCGAGTACGAGGTTAAGCTCCTGCTCAAACCCACCGCAGTCCTCCGCCTAGATAAGGAGCTCCAGGACACCGTCCTATCGACCTTCGATATGCCTCCAAGCGCCACTAAGCAGAGTGTTTAGTTTCTCGACACAGACAGCAAGGACATCTATGCCGCCGGCTGGAGCGCACGCATCCGCAAGACTGAGAACGACGATAGTTTGGAGCTGACGTATAAGAAGCGGTATGCCATCATGGGCGGTGACATCGACGCCGCGCTTACCACGGCTAATAACGATGGTTTCGACGCCGGTGACGTGAAGTACGAGGCACAAGTCGAATGGGGCTATCAGAAGCAGACGCTCTCTATCAGCCGCAAGAAGGTGGCGGAGTCTACGAACAGCGAGGTGGATCTGCCGGGGGAGTCAAACTCTCGTGCGATGTTAATTGACGAAGCGCCCGATAAGTTCGATAACTTGCAGGGCAATAACTGGGGCACTGGTATGTTGGCAAAGTCGCGTATATTTGGGCCAGTCTACGCCAAGCGCTCCGTTGGCAAGTAGGAGGGGATGCGGCTCTACATCGAGGTTTGGCCTATTAGCAAACGCGGGAGCACTGAAATCGATTACCTCATCGAGGCATCTTTCAAGACTAAGAGCCGCATAACAGCCTCGGCGAAGCACGACAGCTTTATCTCGTACCTGCAGGACAAGGGTTGGTTTCTCTGCAAGGACTTACTGAAGATGCAGCTCATTATGGAGCGTTATTAATTAGAAATTTACTAGGCATAGAGATAGTTCTTAATTTGGCCTCCGCAATAATAGACTCTAGAAGAATAAAAAAAGGGTTCTGAACTCTAGATAAAATATTATCCTATCAGCTGCAATTCACTGTTGAAATAACCCTCTTACAATACATGACATAATTAGCTTATGATTTATCTGCCTTGTGATATGGTTTTAACTTTAGGTATTTCCGTTCTAATATGACACCTGCCATGTTAGACCTCACCTGGAGCACCCCCTCTACGGAGGCGTTTAGTAGAACTGTCTAATATCCTTTCTATAGTACCTAGGCTCCCGGCAAAAGCTATAAGCAGGAGATGCATCATTGGTCTCCTAATTAACCTAATAAGTGACTAAACCCGTTATTTAACGGTTTTATCAAGTAATTGCCCTAAAGCGGCATGCCCTTAACAAGTAAATCAATCTCGAGCCTGACAAGTAATTAATAGCATAGATATGCATGCTCTGGCAGACTGACCAACAATTTATTTATCGTTATCTGTTTCTTTTTCTTTTTCCGCGGCACCGGCTTACGCTCCGGCAGAAATTTTATTATTTCTATGCAAAACTTATTTATTATCTTTTCACATATCCTGCGCACCGGCAGCCACTTATTCATTATCACATCAGCATAGACTATTAAGCATACCATGCATCTAGTCGTCATCCTCGAACCATTCCTTTCCTTCGATTGGACGCTCTGGTCGATAACCTGCGCATAATGCACCTTTACTCGTATACTGAGGTTCACTCCCCTGTAGCAATACGACAGAGACACCTGCATCTTTAGGAACATGTCCGAGAAGCCTTGATCAAATCACCTCAGGTGTTAACTCATAACTTCGTTATTGTCGTTCTGCTGTAGGTTAAGCTTTGATGAACAGGAGCTGTAATAATGGTATTGGAATCTATAGGTTTAATCGTATTACCTTTGAACTACGAGATTGAGCTGCTGGCCAGCGTTTTAAGGTTTAGGCCTAGAGTGGGAAGTTTCACTCAGCCCACACATGCCGGTAACCCAAGGCATATTCAGCGATGATACTATTGTCGTATCGCCTGACTAAAGAAAATGTGGGAGTATTTATTTATATTGGCTGACATGCATTCGAGGACAAGTATAAGCCACAGAACCTTAAATAAGTTGCCAACTCTCTGCTTTATAATATATTTATCAGAGAGCTTAATAAGGTGTAGAAGAGTATGATTTGCTATTGGTCTATAACAAGTAATACGGTCTATTTTATATTAATATGCTTAAGTAGATATATATTGTAAGAAATCGCTTGTCCCTCTATTTTGGCGTTATTCCGGGTTGGTAGATATCGTTGAGATAAAGTTGAGGCTTTTAGGCAGGAGCTGGCATAAATTCAACGGCTCGGAGCGTATCGCCCTACACAAGGTCCCGACTTAGTTTCACTAATATTCCGAGCCAGGAAGCGGCTAAAAATAGCTGTTTACGATGAGGAAGAAGCGCCCAAAACTAGCTTTTGCATATGACGCTGCATTTACATAAGCTTTATATCACCAACCCTACTTGCCATTTTTATCCCCTATCCTGTAAATACCAGTAAGTGCGTTTTCTGGAGGGGTAGATACGGGGTAGAGATATATAGGCTGGGATTGGATGGAAAGGGGAAACACAGTGCGTTTCTAATGTGACATCGTGTTATAAGATATTTTTCACATGCTAAACGCAATCCTGGTTTATGCATGCCGTCAGGCCTATTGGTGTCCACAGTAGAATGAGATCTAGCCCTCCTGGAATGGCATGTGAATTTTCAGCTTTTAGGATATTTCGTCTTATTTGATTTATGGGATTCAACATGCACTCGACATACTGTTACACGTTCAACTTATTCTCTGTCATGATATTATAAATAAACGTAAAGAGTGTCCTACCAAACTCACTTCCACAATTCTCTCACTCCAGCATTCATCCCTCATCCACGCCCCCAGGTGACCTATTTGGCAGATTTTTCTCATGGCTCCAAATCTCGATGACCCCGATGGGCTTGTTAATTTGCGGAACCTCACTCAAGAGGTAGAAAGAATTGCACCCGACGATAAGTCAGTTCCGATTGTCTTAGGTAGGTACTCCAAGTATTTCCAAACGCAATTAACAATTCAACCAAGTGCCTGGATTCCTTGGTTGGGGCGCACCGCTTTTCGGTACCGTTAACTATTTCGGCGGTGTAATTGATATCCCCAAAATCCTGGTCGATAGGGGATATACAGTCATTGTTGCCTCAGTTTCTCCAATCTCCTCCAACTGGGAACGCGCTTGTGAGCTATACAGGCAGCTCACCTTTGGACAGTATGTATTTATCACTGCCCATGTTGACATCCTTGGCTCATTGTTATCAGATTCAGCACTGTCAATTCGGCCACAGGTTCTATTGATGAGGTCCATGATGTGGACATTGACTACGGAACTTACTTTAACGCAGATCCAGCTCGCGCCCCAGAGCAAACCAGTACCACGGGCAGAAGGCGGGCAATCCTGTTTTCAAACTCCCCAGCCTTTGACAACTGGAGGTGGGACCAGGATCACAAAGTTCATTTTATATGCCACTCTCAAGGCGGAAACACGGTACGCTACCTCATCAGCGTGATGGCTCAAGGCGCCGGAAACCTACATCCCACCTACTTTGGTGAAACAGAGAGAGGTAACTGGACTATCTCTATCACAACCCTTGGGACTCCTCACAGAGGGACGACTATCATAAATGCTCTCGAAAGTTTTCTTTCCGTATGTACTCAAGCCCTCGATTCCCGGACGATTAAGCCTTCTTAGACTAACAAAAGGTAGCGATCGATGCAGCAGGCAGTGGGCCTGGTCGCAAGACTCTTCGCTACAATATCATTCAATTCTCCAGAAAAGAGGGCCTATGACCTTCAGCTTGACCACTGGGGAATCCGCCGGAATTCGGGTGAAACCTTCCAGGACATGCTCATCCGCATAGAATCAGACAATGGCCCGGTGTGGAAATGGCTGAATTCCGACAACAATGGTCTTCATGACAACAGCATCGAAGGCGTTCATAATCCCCCTCTGAACATAATCAAGACCTCAGAACATATCTACTACTTCAGCCTATCCTTCCATGCAACAGATCCTTTCCCTGAGGTTTGGCCTGCATGGGGCAGGGACGCGGCTGGCTCATTTCCTACCAAGATAGAGGATTTCGTGCGGCTTGCTATAGGTCGTATTCCAATCCTCGAGGGGCTAGTTGACTTAATAATCAAGGCATTCGAGAGCCTTGGATGGACGTTTATTATTGCTTCAACTAGTTTTCGCTCTTTCGTGGAGTGGGTTACTCAAGCAGTGATAACTCGGGTTATCAAGGAACTAGGCTACAATCTCGTGCTTCCAAATCCAGGAAGCTACATTCCGCGAAAAGACGTTATACCGATATTGCTACCGAGTGTCTACGCAATGGGAAGCCAGGATCTCACGGACACGCAAAGGAACATCATGGGGCCCAATCTGGGCGATTGGTACCAAAATGACGGCGTTGTCAACACAGAGTCTATGATGGGCCCGGAGGGCTACGTCAAAAAGATGAGCGAATTAACAGATTTCAATTTCAGCGCAGCCGAGACGCGGGGATTTTACTGGCACTTAGGCGTTAACGATCAAATGGACCATTTGGATCAAATTGGCGTTTACATCGAGCAAGGCACGGTAAGGCCCCGGATTCCATACTGTCGCGAGTTTGACTAACGTCGAAAAAGGGCGATCTCATGCAAGAGATGTATCTTAATATCGCGAATCTGATAACGCGACTGCCGGTTGGAGGCTGACTCGCTCCTCCTACTGCTTGTTTGGTGGTTTTTTTTCTCCTTCGCCTGTCATCTGGGGCTTTTTGGAATAAGTCCGGTAAAGATTAAGGCTGTGCTGGAATGCCTAAGCAATGTCAAGCAGAACAGACTGAATAGTAATTGTGATTAAACCACTTGAGCACTTCGTAGAGGCCCTAACATCTCTGCCTGACATCAATGCTGTTGAGACGGTAGGACTAAGATAGTCCGATCTGCTGGTGGCTAGGATGTTACTTGTCTGGGTTGTGTGATTGGCCCGCAAAGAGCAAACACCTAATGTCTAACAGAGAACCCCATCATCACAACCCACTGCACTGCTAACCATGTGATAATACGCCACTTGGGCCTAAGGCCGGGAATGGCGAGGTAAGACTGGCGTCAGGAGACATTGCTCTAGGTTAACCGAGTTAGCTTAGATTAGATTATAAATTACATAGTTAATAAGAAAATATATTATTATTACAGTATTAAAACCTTTATTTGGAGTTACTTATTATTTTAAATTATTATATTAAATTATATTAAGTTTTTAATCCCTAGTTTATATAACTATTCTTTTTACTAACTTTACTGCCAATTTTATATATAAAGTTTAAGTAGGTTACATGCCTTACTATATAATTTAATTAATTTAAGGTCTTTTAACTTTTACTACTAAACTTATATAAAGTAAACTTAATATAATTCCTCCTTAGGATCTTGTATAATTACCTTATATTTATCTTAAAACCTATATACTAACCTCTCTTATGCTTTTATAATTTAAGTCTATAACTAGCTAGTTATAGGCTTATTACATTAAGCTTATAGATAATATATATAGCTTATTACTTTACTTCTTAAAGCTACCTTTTATACTTATTTAAGTGCTTATAAGTTAGTTAGCTAGGTTTAAAGGCTCTTAAAAATACCTCTTATAGTTTATTTAGCTATATACCTATATTAAGGGCTTACCATATGTCTTTAAGCTTATTAATTTTATCTTATAGCTACTTACTGCTAAATTGCATATTAATTATTATTAATTATATTACCTTATAGTTATACTTTTTAATTTTTTATATTTTATATTTATATTATTATAATTCTTATTTTATTTCTATTTTATAATATATATATATACTTCTTTTTATATTACCTACTTAGCTTATAATTATATTAATTATTTATAAATTTTAAATACTATATTAATATTTATTTATTTTCCCTATTTAATATAGTATAAATTATATATTAATTCTTTTTAATTTATTTCTTACTTTATATACTCTTTATATATATTTATTATTTTCTATCTATTTCTTTATTTTTTTTTCTTTATTTATTTCTTACTTTTTTTACTTATATTTTACTATTTCTTTAATTATATAATATATATTATACTAAGTCCTTTTATTAATTAATACTAATTATATTTAGTTAAGTTAAATTAAATTAAATTAAATTACTATTATACTTTTATTTTTATTTTTATATTTTATTTATAAAATATTATTTTCTTATTACTTTACTATTAGGGTTAGGATAGGGTTAGTATTAACTATATAAGCTATCTTTACCCTGGTGTTTTTCTCTAGCTAAAATCTAGCTAATAAGATAGAAGAGTAGAGATTTTTCTAAGATATAAAGAAATAAGAAATAAGTATAAGAAAAGGAAAGGCAGATAAGAGATATAGCCTAAAAGCTAGGAAAGAGATATAGCTAAGAGAGAGATATAGCTAAAAGAGAGATATAGCTTAAAAGAGAGATATAGCTAAAAAGCTAAAAGGAGATATAGCTAGAAAAGCTAAAAAGAGAGATATAAGGCTAAATAGCCTAAAAGGGGTTTAGGGAGACCTTCTAGAGGTATTCCAGGCTGACCTAGCTAGGCCTGTAGGGATCTCTTTAGCTATAGAAGCTGCTGAGATAGCCCTAGTTCGAGTTAAGGTCAGGCCTATAGTAGCATTAAGCTAGGCAGCTGCTATAGGGCCTACAAGCTCCTGGAGCTTCTTATAAGTCTTGGCAGTCTCTAGGTCCATAAGGCCGCCTATAGAGATAATAATAGGCTAAAAAAAGGCACCTAGGCACTTATATTTATAGCGTTTTTCCTCTATAGCCTCTGTAAGGGTGCTATAAGGGTCCTCTTAGGGTTAGGGTTAGGATAGGGTTAGTATTAACTATCTAAGCTATCTTTGCCCTAGTGTTTTTCTCTAGCTAAAGTCTAGTTAATAAGATAAAAGAGTGGAGATTTTTCTAAGATATAAGGAAATAAGAGATAAGTATAAGGAAAGGAAAGGCAGATAAGAGATATAGCCTAAAAGGTAGAAAAGAGATATAGCTAAAAGAGAGATATAGCTAAAAGAGAGATATAGCTAAAAGAGAGATATAGCTAAAAGAGAGATATAGCTAAAAAGCTAAAGGGAGATATAGCTAGGAAAGCTAGGGGTAAAGGAGGTTTAAGGAGACCTTCTAGAGGTATTCCAGGCTGACCTAGCTAGGCCTATAGGGATCTCTTTAGCTATAGAAGCTGCTGAGATAGCCCTTGTTCTAGTTAAGGTTAGGCCTATTGTGGCATCAAGCTGGGCAGCTGCTAGGGAGCCTACAAGCTCCTGGAGCTTCTTATAGGTCTTGGCAGTCTCTAGGTCCATAAGGCCACCTGCAGAGATAATAATAGGCTGAAAAAAGGCCCCTAAAGACCTATATTTCTTAGGGTTAGGATAGGGTTAGTATTAACTATCTAAGCTATCTTTGCCCTGGTGTTTTTTTCTAACTAAGATCTAGCTTATAAGATAGAAGAGTGGAGATTTTCTGAAATATAAGGAAATAAGAGATA
>JACTAS010000140.1:0-46798 GCA_014884825.1 Fusarium sp. 190-020-2 | reverse complement strand
TGTTGCTATTTCCAAGGATTCTGCAAGGGAGGACCCTTATAGCACCCTTACAGAGGCTGCAGAGGAAAAACGCCGGAAATATAGGTCTTTAGGGGCCTTTTTTCAGCCTATTATTATCTCTGCAGGTGGCCTTATGGACTTAGAGACTGCCAAGACCTACAAGAAGCTCCAGGAGCTTGTAGGCCCTCTAGCAGCTGCCCAGCTTGATGCCACAATAGGCCTGACCTTAACTAGAACAAGGGCTATCTCAGCAGCTTCTATAGCTAAAGAGATCCCTACAGGCCTAGCTAGGTCAGCCTGGAATACCTCTAGAAGGTCTCCCTAAACCCCTTTTTAGGCTATTTAGCCTTATATCTCTCTCTTCTAGCTTTTCTAGCTATATCTCTCTTTTTAGCTTTTTAGCTATATCTCTTTTTAACTTTTTTAGCTATATCTCCCTTTTAGCTATATCTCTCTTTTAGCTATATCTCTCTTTTAGCTATATCTCTCTTTTAGCTATATCTCTCTTTTAGCTATATCTCTTTCCTAGCTTTTAGGCTATATCTCTTACCTGCCTTTCCTTTCCTTATACTTATCTCTTATTTCCTTATATCTTAGAAAAATCTCCACTCTTCTATCTTATTAGCTAGATTTTAGCTAGAGAAAAACACCAAGGCAAAGATAGCTTAGATAGTTAATACTAACCCTATCCTAACCCTAAGCGATCTTTGACTCTTGGGCTTCAAACCCTTTCGATATTACAGAATAGCGTCTTCTGGTTGAAGGGCTCTTGTTTTTTCCCAGATATCTGATATAACGGCTGGTTTTTGGCGTATTATCAGAGTCGAGTTGCCTGTCCTGGAGACCCTCTAATTCAGGCGTAGTTTCCTTCTTGTCTGGCTGAATCTCTGGATGTATGAGGGCTTTCTGTCGTGAAATTGGCCAATTTCTAGTCACTCTCTAGCCTAAGAGGATATTTTTCTAGGTTATACCTACTTCCCTGGCTTTGGCATAAGCCTTGATGAAGTTGACCTTATCTACCGGTGCAGAATCAGTCAGGCTTACCAGTTTTTGCAGTTCTTTGCGATATGCAGCCTTTGAGGCATTGAAAACGCCATTGTCTAGTGATTGTAGGCCATGAGAGCAATATGCCGGCAGGTAACAACAATATACGTTATTCAAAAAGCACATAGCCATCTACTCATCCTGGATTTTAAGTCAGCGACATTTATGACTTAGACCAGTTAGATACTTGCGGATATATGGCCTCCATGGCCATCTAATATAATAAGTCTGGCATCGGACTCATCTTCTAGCCGGGTTTAAGGCAGATAGACCTCCTTAAGCCACTCAAATGCGATATAGTTATCTGTCCAGCCGTTCTCAGAAGTAATAAAATACCAGTCGGCTATCTTCTTAAACTTATTAATAAACCATTGCTGCTAAAGCTCTTTGCCTTTAAAAATAATCCCTAGTTTCAGAAGACGGCTATCTGCAGTCATGGCTTTAATAAAGCTAGTCTAAGCACAGGACTAAAAGCCTTTAAGGAAGGCCTTCCTCTTAGGATCGCTACTGCCAATAACTAAGGAATACAATCCTAGATTCAGAATAGATTAGTGAATTTTATAACAAAAACGATAAATACTTACCAAATCCAGCCATAATACCGCCCTTATTAATATTAACTGTATTCTCAGGCTTGATCTAACCATACTCGCTCTCCCGGATATCAAAGTACTAATTAACGGCTATTAGAGTAAAAGAATTAAATCTTGAGGCCTCCTGATATTTCCCTATCTTCGTCTTAATTGCTAGATAACGTTTCATAAACCTGGCTATCTAGTGTGTACTGATTGCCCTTTCCTGGCCTTATTGTCTCGAGAGGGCAGTGACAGTAGCGCGAACTTGACTGTAAGAAGAAGCATAGCCTAAGGCTTCTTATCGTAGTATCTAGGCGACTAATCTGGCCTCCTGAGACTTGGATAACAGCTGGGCAGGATAGGTGACCTTAGACTTTAATAGTAGACCTCTTAATCGGTCTGAAAGAGTTGTCTGAGGCATGCCATGCTTCTGGGCGGCTTAGTTCTAGAAGAGGCCGTTATCTGTGACATCCAATATTGCTTTAATAATTTCATTCTCTGTATAAGGCGCTCGAGGCATTTCAAGGCAATTATAGAAGGCTGGTGTAGATAAAAGTTCTATAAAGCTTTGGGGAGGCTGGGTAATAATAGAGGCATTAACAGATATTTTACATTAATGCCATGCGGCCAAACCGCTCACATAATATAAAAAAAAATATAATAATATAAAATAGCATAAAACTATTAATAAGACATAGCTTATTCTATATAAATAACTTCAATTTTGGCCAAGCACTATGCAAGTAAAGTCAGGCATTTTGTATAGGGAAATTTTATTTTTGCTTACTGGTAGAGGGGTGTTACCGGTAGAGGGGTAACGCATAGTACTGGTTCCATAATACAAAACTATCAACCAAGTGCCAAGTCTTATTACCGACAGAACCTGAGCGTCTTTAATAAGACGGCAGTTTTGCAAGTCCTTATAACTGACCTCGTCCTATCTTCCACCGAGTATACTTCTTTGCCTTTCCAAGTTACACCTGCCGCTCTTGTACCTTACTTTTTGACTTCGCCTGGACTCGCTCCACACCGTAACTTCCCGACTGCGATATAATAAACAGTGGTGCCATCGTTAAAGGCGTTGAAATTGTCGTTATTAATATCACTGACTTCAAAGCGATACCATCATCATCTTCAACGATTCGCTAAGAACAATCGCACTGCCTGAGTTATCAGCATCTAATACGAGATCTTGGGTAAGTAAAGATCGGTCGACAAAAAAGAGGTCTGAGCAGCGACCTAAGAACGATGAGTTTTTAAATTCTATACCTCGTGTTGGAGGCGCTAGTCAAAGTCATCGGGTTAACGTATACGATAAGCATGCCGATCAGACAAGCATGCCGATCAAAAATCCCTCAACCTTACATATCACTATCTGATCAATTAATTCTCAACCAAATAATATGTCTCAATCTAATAAAGAGGCTCAAATCATTCTTGCACTTCAGGCCTATCAGGCAGACCTAAAGTTAAGTCTGCGACGAGCTGCAACGGTCTATAACGTTAACTTCTCGACCCTTCATGCCCGACATAATGGCATCACTGCACGTTGCGATTGGGTTCCGAAGCAACGAAAACTAAGTGATCTAGAGGAACAAGTTATAGTTCAGTATATCCTTGACCTAGATTCGCGAGGATTTCCTGCCCGACATCGCGATGTTGAAGAAATGGCGAATCGACTGCTTGCTACCCACAATGGGTGTAATGAATTGTAGTAGAGTTTATAGAAAAACCCATATAAAATGAAAAGGCGCTAACGTACACGATAAGCGAGCGAGACAGACAAGCGAGCGAGACAGTATACTATACAGCAAAAAGTGGCTTACCCTATAGCTTCTTAATACTTAAATAAAATAGCTAAAAATCTAAGAAAATTATTTCTTATAATAGTATAGCTTATTATATAATAAAGTGTTTTTTAAAGATATTTAATTATTTTATTTTATATAGAAAACCTTAAAATACAGTGTAAATTATAGTGTAAATATATTTTAAAGTTTATAGCTATAAGTTATAGGATTTGTTTTAAAATCTAAGAAATTTCACATAGCTTATTTTAGGACTTATATATATGTTATTAGGATCTTAGCTATTTTAAGTTTAATTTGAAATTTTAAGAATTATTTAAAAATCTGCCTTTAAGGTAAAAAGTAGGGTGTCTTGCTTGCTTGTCTGTCTCGCTCGCTTATCGTATACGTTACCCATAATGGGTGCAATGAATTGTAGTAGAGTTCATAGAAAAACCCATATAAAATGAAAAGGCGCTATTGATGACATGGGGTAGAGTTCATAGAAAACACAGGGGGTAGAATTCATAGACATTTTAGCATATAAAATAATTAAAACCAGTATCAGTCAAGAGGTATATTCCAGGAGAGTATTTTCCCAAAGTGTGAATTAATTTAAACCCTACTAAGTATTCAAGTCGGGAACGCGCCCCATTCCCGCTTCCGTGCCAATCACCTATCCCCAACCATCCTTGTCTACTACTACCTCGGGAACGGGGCCCATTCCTAAAATCCATCTCATTTCCTAAATTATCAGGGATTATTAGGGAATAGGGCCCGTTTTCCCTAGTAAGACCAATCCAGCCAATCATCACTCTATTTAAGTCTAGAGTAGGCATAGGAGCTATCCGGCAGTTAGGTAGACCCCATAAGGGAGTAAGGGATCCTTACCTAAGCCCTTCCCCTTTCTCTCTTGAGGAGGTAAGTTAGAGAGAGAAGAGAGCCCTATTAACTATTCAGCTACGACTTTGCATGCTAGGTCGTAGAAAATACCATAGAAAAAAAAACCATGCTATTGAACTATGGGGGGCAAGGTTATAGAAAAAAGTAAGGGGGCAAGGTCGAAGCCATTATTGTAAATAAAATACATAAAAGTGGCATATATAGAAAGATAATAATAAAGTAAGTATTTTCCTATAATATAAATTGATTTTAAGCCAGATTGCAGTGTTGCGACGAGTTTGAAGTTTGGTGATTTTTTTTTGATGTAGTTATAGAGATTGAGATTGTGTTATATGATTGGCCAGTCCGCATGGCCTGTGCATTTCAGTATATCAGATTAAGGTAGGAGGAATACCTGATTTTAGGTAGGGGATAATATAGGAATACCGATTTAGGGTAAGAGTTACTACCAGTCTAACCCATATTATATTAGAAGTATATTAACTAATATAATAGTATTTCCAAAATATAGCAATTTAATATAATTAAATTTAGTTATATTTTAATTACAGTTATGCCATATAGTATATTTATTATAGAAAGCATATATATATAATGTGTTTTATAAGCAAGTAACCTAAAAATCTCAACCTTCTTAATTAAATCGGCAATAAAAATACTACAAATTATCAGATTAATTAAAACTAATTGCTATATTCTTCTAAATTAACCTCAATTTCCTCCTGACAGGTCCTTGTATTATGCCTGGCCCTGCCGTATTTACTACAATATAAAACCCTCGGTCCCTTTAACCTTCCGCGACTACCACTTCTCGACGATTCGGCTGCTACCTGCATATTAACATCCATCTAATTAATTGCTTGTAATGCCTCTTCTATAGTTAAAGGCCCTCCTTTCTGTAGTCTAGTCCTTTTCCCCCTCTGGCGTCGCTTTACTATCTGATTCTCTTATTTAACTTGTTAAAGCCTATCCTCTAGTAGGACTATCTTATAGATAAGGATGCTTGTTGCCTTCTTAAAATGCTTAACAGCCTCAATAATTGACTTTGGGGAGCTGCTCTTATGATTTCTAACCCTTCCCTGTAGATATTTAGAATGCGATTGGGCCTCTAGTAGTGTCTTTGGGGTCCTTGCAGTCCAAGGGGTTGAAGGTATCGTGACCTCTGCGGGAGGTGTTGGGGTCCGTAATTGCATATCAAGCTTTAAGATGACATTTTCTGGGTTAAAGGGAGCAAGCCTAGCTCCTCTAAAACCTCCTTTGATATTACTTTCTGTAATAGTAGCTTGGTAGGCGGCATGAAAGGCAGGAAAGAACTCGATCTTGGTGATATGGTTTATAGAGCATCCTATTAGATGCTCTATTTCTTGCCTATAGGCCTTTTTTAGCGGCCTAAAGCACCCTATATTAAGAGGCTGAAGTAGATAAGAGGTATGAGCAGGCATATAGAGGGTAATAATCTTATTTTCCTTATAATATCTCTTAAATTTAATAGAGTGGTGGCTTTTATAACTATTAAGGATTAAGAGATAATAAGAACTAACTAATCGGTCCTTTATTAATCGATTAAAGTGCTATAGCCAGTTAAGACCTAGCTAGTTATTAGTTTATCTATTTTCGCTTAATGCAATAACCTAATTGCCGGGGAGGTTGCATTCTTGGTACTAATTAGCAAGATGATATTGGCCTGAACTAATAATGAATGGTGCGATTGATTGACCTTCTGTATTGACCGCTTGAATTACAGTAATTTATTTACGATTTCTAGGCTATATCTTCTTTAGTATCCCTCGCCTTTCTAAGCTTATAACGACCATTCCGGGCTTAATTATACCCATTATAAAGCCAGTCTTATTAAAGTTCTAGATATTAGCTAATTAGATACCGTATTTCGCGATTGTATTCTCTACGAGGCGAAACCAGCCCTGAATAATAGTCAGATCTTCGCATTTAGCTCTCTTATAGTTATATCTCCGAAATCGACATGCCTTTAGCTCTGGTTATCATTGAATAAAGTTATGAACCCAGAGCTTGCTGACTGGTAATGCCTCGCAATCGGCAAGTAGAGAATTGGCCATTTTTTCCACAAAATCGCGCCGAGGGGGGAAACCTCGGGAATCTAGGTCAAGGATAAATTGAACTATTATCTGTTCCTCTAGATCAGATAGGTTCCGTGATTTTGTGGTTATATCACGCTTTGAATGAATGCCATTCCGGTGGCGACTTAAGGTGCGGTGATTGACCTGATATATAGTCGCCGCCTTTCGGATACTTAATTTCGGGTCATTTTGAAGGGCCTGAAGGGCAAGAAGTATCCTAGCTTTATATAAAGGCTGTGGCATATCGGGTTGTTGAAAGATATTGAATTAAATGATAATAATGTAAGTTAAGGGATTTTTGGGTCACTCGCTTATATGGGTCACTCGCTTATAAAACACGTTAATATAAGAGTAATCCCATTAGATAGGTAAGAACCAACCCGGCAGTCTAGCAAGCCAGATATAACCTATATAGTATCCATTGCCCTAACGCAGGATAAAGTGCCATAGATAGAGGCCTAGTAGCAAGAAGAAGGCCTAGTTTAAGGTTTATATTAACAGATTAGAAGGGCAGATATAAAGCCAGATAGATAGAAAAAGTGCAATTGCAGAATATAATAATAATAGTAATAGAAAAAGAAGGAGCCAGGAGAGGCATACTGATAAATAGCCGCCTAATAGAAAGTTAATATAATAGATATATTTACATTAAAATATTATTAAAATCAACCAGATATATTTATTTCATTACCATATAATAGTAAGGGTTAAGGTTATAGTAACTAGAAAATAAGGTTTAAGCCATAGCAACCGCAAAAGCAAATTCAAGTTATATATAGCCGCCAGAACATTAACAAGCACCAAAACAAAATAAAAACCCATTTACAGACCAGGATCAAACCACCAGTATATTAACAGCCAGGATATTTAAGTAAGTATATATAATTAGAGGAGAAAACAGCAACCATATCAGTCCGCCCAGATTTACATCGTGTTATTCGTTACATAACAGCACCCGAGATGTAGCCATTTGTTTATTTGCCCGAGTATCTATTTATATTTTGCCGCAAATGCAAAATCGGATTTGTTATAGGCGAGGTCCCGCGTCATTTAAAAGCCAAGCATAGCGAGATATCCCGTTAGAAGATAAAAAGCATTAAGAAGGAAGTCACAGCCTAGTAACTAATAACCAAATTAACTCTACTAGAGTTGATTTTATTAACCCACTTTAAACCTAGTAGGGTTGATTATTGCCAGGGTGTAGGGTTGATTTTACATTATTCTATATACAGGAAGGGTAGTGCTGATTAGAACAGGGGTTTACTATAGAACGCAACGCGTCCTATTGCATAAAGTGCTATTAAGTATTATATATATCATTATTAATTAAAGTATTATCTTTATTTAGACCATACTATTAGCAATTAAGTCATTATAATAATTACTATTACGGCTTCTAATTTACAATCTAAACCATATAGTGCAATTTATCCCTATGTTCTTCTCTTAACATACCGCCTTCTCGTGTATTAGGTTTATAGGTTTGCCTTTATAGCTAATAAGGTTACTACTTATTTAAAAACACAATATCGCGATATGCAGCTAGAGCATTAACAGGAGCTAGTAGAAAGGATAAAATAAATCCTAAATATTTTATATAATTAAGACAAACTATATAATTTATAATACCTAATAGATATAATTATACCTATTTTATATCTTATATTACTAAAACCAGATAGTTTAAAATATTATATATATAGCTACATTTTCCATTATATTTAGAAAATCTAAAAGCATTATGCTAATAAGTATTAATAGATAAACCTAAAAGGCAGGGGAAGACTACCGCCGGATTACTATATATCTGCTTATAAGCTACTATAGGAGGAGGGTGTTATATGCCAACGCTTCTTCCCTAGCAGGGCGGGCAGCAGATGGTTCTATGTGGATTCCCAGATATGACTACAAAGAGATATCTATAAGAAAGTATATACAGATTCGTTCCAATCGCGAGTGGCGCCACAAGAACTCGGCCCGGTCTTATGTTCTTATCTAAGTAAGGTAGTAGAACGTAAAAAGAAGTACTAGGAAATAATAAATTAGCTATGTTTAAGTAGTAAAGATATGGATAATAGCTCCTTTACGACTATAAGTATCTGGATAGAGAGAATACAATAGCAAGCTATATATAAGGGTGCAAGGCGCGATATCTTGCAAGCATCGACTCAACTACCTGACCGGCGCGCCTTGGCAATAGACTACTTCTTAAGACAAGGAACTTAAGAAAATTATTCAGATATAATAAGCTTGAGTGAAGCTGAGCAGAAGATATCTTGTATCTTAGGGGGATTAGACATTATGGTGGATTGGTGCGAGAATACAATCTGTCAGACTAGTCGTTTTCTTCTATACTGGCTAAACAGCATAAGGCTTTAGCATTTCTATAAATAACTATTTAGTCTAGTGGCGGAGAAAAGTACTAAAAGAAAGTACTGGAATATTTAGAAATGGCTGTTAGCCTTTGCCTTTTAAATATATATAATAACGCCTAGAGTTAAGAGAGAGTGTATAAGGTTCTAGTTAAGTAAAGATCTATCTTCTTAACTTTAAGTTATTTAGGAGCATAAGGTCTGGAAATTGTTTAACTAGTTAAGAGGATCCTGGCCTGTAATACAGGGAAGTAGTGACTTCGGCAAAGCCAGGGATGAGGATTTTGCTCACCCTAAGTATGAGCTGCTGCAGGACAAAACCATTTTATTCAATGCGTCACAATCTAAGGATTTTGACGATGGAGGTGAAGAAGAAGTCTATAGTGATGACGAAGACGAAGATACTGATTCGATGTTCGGATACGACGAGGTCGACCGTGACAACTCCGAGGTTGCAGGCAACCAAGCCGAAGCCGATAAGAACCACCATGCTGATCGAGCTTCGAAGATGCGGGATAAGTCTGACACGGCGATTTTCATTGAGTTTCTCGAACTTTTATACCAGTTGTATCTCACCATCAGCACTGAAAGTTTCGCCGAAGGCCAACCGAGCTCTACCCTGCTTATGTTCTTCAGTGGAATCCTTAGTTTCTCCCAAGATTACAAGCAGTTCTTACTCACAAGGCAGTTTTGTCCATACCTATCTGGTCTCATTTACATTCAACGTCTATTATTAATAGAATGCGCCTTGCCGTTACGAGAGTATCACAGTATTGGAATTCCAGGACGTCTACATGCGGACCAACTCGACCAGTTGAATTCAATTCGAGAAAAGTATATAATAACAGGCACGCAATATCTATTTGCTAAAATGGTCAGTCTAAGAGACTTTGGCCGTAATATCGCGCATACCGAACCACCATCCCTCTTATTTAGCTAGAGTAACGATAGAGAAACAATATGCTATGGTGACTTCTAATTGACGATAGACAAATTCCGTCAGGTCCTAGATTATTTTATTTCGCAGGTAGAAGAGATTTGTGACAAGCTAATGTTTAACCTCAAGCCTGACATTGACCTAGCAACGATAAAGGATAACATGGCTAATTCATTAAGCGGATATTCGTTTGTAAAACACCCTGCAAATGACCTTAATAAAGCATACTTGGACCTGCTTTATTCGGCATATGCTTCTCGGGAAAGCAAACTCAGTAAAGACGGCCGCTAGAGATGGAAATCCATGGACTCATACCTGAAGCAAGTTATGAAGTTGGACGAGATGCTCGCTGGGGGTCTATATACAGCATGTGGTCAAACTCCGCGAGCGCGCGACCTTTTCACGCTAGCATGCGAAAGCGGCCCTTCTACTAGTTGCAACATCTCTATCTGGAATGGAATAATGGGTTATGTACTGCGGCATCACAAAGCTAAGCGACAAATGGGCCGAGAGTTTTACGTGGTCCGCTTTCTACCATCACGGCTGGCGCATGTTATGTATAAATATCTTGTTTATATCCGACGATTTGCAGCCCTCTTGAGACGGGAGCAACAGACTCAGGCATATCCATACCATTACGAACGGCTACTGTTCCATAGTAGCGGAAAGCCATGGTGCACTTCTCGTCTTACATCGATACTCAAGCAGGCCACTTTGGGTATTTGGCATCGCGAGGTTAATATTCGAATCTTCCGACAGATGGCTATCAGCATTACGGAGAAGCACGTCAGAGAGGTGCATTCACCGCTCAATATCTATGACGATACTACCGCAGACGCTGACCTGAATGCCGTATTCGCCTGGCAAAGCGGACACCGTCCCTTACAGCGAGGGATCACCTATGGACTCGATGGGGCGTTTCCAAATCGGCTTCAGCCAGCGCTTCTTCGCTCTTATGAGTGGGCATCGACTCGTTGGCATGAATTTATTCATCAGCCCAGCAGAGTGTTATCTGCACCACGCGGACGAACTACTTCGCCTTCCAATCCACCGTTAAGCATTGCTACGCTGAAAAGAAGTGTTGCGTGTATGATACAAAGTGATGAGTCACCTGGATATCGCCCTATGTCGGCTAAAAAAAGAAAAAAGTCAGATACGGTGGGGGCATTAAAGAACGCAAGCCGAGCGACTAATTCGGATCAAAGAAATAAAGAGACGAACTGCGGGCCAAGCATTGTTTCTGTGGATTCTCAATTCATACCTCATGACAGTCGGATCATGGGCGATAACCCTCACTTCACATACGAGGAAGAGTACAGGCTTCTTGGTTGCCGCTCATGTGCAACAATGGTCACTCGTCAGCGGATCAAAGATCATCTTCGAAGTCGTCCCCACCATTTGAACAGCAGTGAGATCAAGAAGGTACAGGAGTGGGCAGCTCAGCTGGAACTCATCAACGGTAACCGAGAGATTAGTGAATTGCCGTTACTTCCTGATGATACGCCAGCAATTGGCGTGTTAGGGCCGCCTAAAACTGGAGGGTTCCGATGTACATTCATAGTGGAGAACGAAGAGGGAACGTCGATGTGTAGGTTCGTAGGCTCCGATACAAGGAGAATACGGGAACACTCAAAGCATGAACATGGGTGGGATCTCAGGCTAAAACCTGGTAAAGCGCCAGCGGCAACTAATAATGGGCATGATGAAAGGCCATGGAGGGGAGGTGTTTTATATCAGCGGTTATTCTTAAAAGGACCAAGGAGCGAGTTTTTTGAGGTTCTGAGGGGTACAGCTATTATTGTATAGGCTTCAGGCTATCTGAATATGATTACGGGACTCTTTTATCCTAGTATTATGGATTATGAATGTGAGAAATCGAAGAACGAAGATGGTTAATTATCCGGATTTTAAGTTTTGGTATTTTTAAATCCGCTTTGAGATACCAGTTATTTTAATCTACTTCCTGCAATTAATGTCTCGGGCTGCCCTAATGAAAGCCATAAAGCTAACTATAAATCTCGAACCGGTGTCATCTATTACAAGCCGTGCAAGTATATGGTTACATGCCAAAGAATCCAGGCACATCTTCGCGGTAAACCACATAGACTTGTAAAGAAGGAGATTAATAAAGTCAAGTTATGGGCTAAAGCACTTGACCTTATTAAAAGCAATAAAGAGATATTGGCTTTACTGCCTATTCTAGATACTAATTAACTAATTGAAGCACTTAGTAAGCCTAAAAGTGGAGGGTTTCGATATACCTTTACTGCAGACTGCCAGACTGTAAGTATAAACTTAAGATAAAGAAATAAATATCTCTAGAAAGTTTATAGCATTAAGCTAGACCTAAAGCCTGGTCCCTAAAAGGCCGGCACTGCTAAAGCAGATATAGACTTAACTTACTAGAGAGGTAGTATATTTTATTAGCAGCTCTTTGCTAAAGGTCTATATAGTAAATACTTTAAGTTTATAAGAGGTTATAATCTAGAGAGTCTAAATGCTAAGTAGGTAAGGGCCAAGCTTGCTATTTAATAGGCTATATAAGCCTTTTAGGTAAAGTCTAAAGAGGCCTAAAAGAAAGAGATAGAGGTTATTAAAGAGATAGGTAACTTGGCAGTACTTAATATATAGCTTTATTAACTAGGGTTAATAGCCTACTTAATAGATTTTAGTAATAAGAAATAATTCTTAAGGGACCTTATCTTATTAAAGTATAATCTAAAGGTAAATAACCTTAAAGATAATTCTAAGCTCTAATATATATATATAGCTATTAGATATCTAATTTAAAAAGCTTTTAGTATAGCTAGGCCTAGTATAGTTTTATAAAATATGTTATTTAAGGTTAATTAGAAAGAACTATATAAAGAGTATAGTATGCCCTTTTACTTCTAGTTTAAATACTAGACTTAAAAAAAGTATATTACTATCTATCTTTAGTTCTTTGCCTATACTATTTAGGCTATATCTTATAAGGATATAGCTAATTAACTACTATTTAAACTTATTAAGGGCTAAACTACTGCTTTTAATATAATAATAGATTATACTAAGGAACTTATTAATATTAAGAATAAGATTAAGCCTATACCGATATTATTATAAATTAATAAGCTATATAAACTCCTTAAGAATGCTATACTTGCCTTTTATATCTCTATTCTTAACTACTTTACTAAGATAACTAAGTATAATAATATACTTATTAGCTTCTTAATAATATTAAGTATTTAAGATAATAAGACTTAAGAAAATTATATAAACTTTACCCCTAAGCTCTTAGCTATTATAGCTATCTCTTAGGTATTTTTTATAAAATATATAGTTAATAAGAAGGCTTTATATATTTAGTAAAAGGTAAAGTAAGGATAGACTAGATAAGAAGCTAAGGAGAAGAGCCTAGGCTACTTTGAAATTATATTTAAGATAATATACCGGTTTCTTATTAGCAGCACTAAGGGTTAAGATACTATACTAATACAGTTTATTATTTAACTTTATAATTATAATATAGTAACTAGCAGATAGGAAGTAATACCAGGTTTAGTTAATTAGGATAATAAGGATACTATTTATAAAGGTATCTGTATTAATATACTTAATATTTAATCTATACTACAGGCTGCCTTATAAAGAGCTAAGATACTGCTATATAAGTATCTGCTTTTTTATAAAGAGTATAAAGATTAGCTAATTACTAAGCTTAAACTGCTAGAGATTCTATAAGATAAACTTATTAATAATATAGCAAATACAAGTATAGGCTATTTATTTATTAATAATCTCTTTTAACTATTACTAGAAAGTAATAATTAGATATTCTATAAAATATAAATTAATACTGCCTTATAAAAAGTATAGGTTAAAGGTAAGTTAAAGGCTAAATTTAAGCTTCTTAAAAAGAAGGTATAGCATTATAGTAATTACTTAAAGGAATTTTTAGAATATCTGCTATTTATTATTTACCTTTATAGTAGTTAAGCTGCCTAGTTATTAGAGCTACTTACCTTATAATACTAAAATATTACTAATAGTAATATATAAAATATCCTTTATAATTACAGGCTAATTATGCTTATAGCTAGATACTATAAGGGATTTTTAAAGACTAAAAGGGTTAAAGTTATATACTGCTTTTTACTATATAAAGTTAGTACTTTAGTAATTTACTACCTATAACTTATACTGCCATTTTAGGAAGATATATAAGTAAACATTTAGGATAAAATAAAGTTATTTACTAACCTATAGGCACTAAAAGAGATACTTAATAATCTAAATAATAAAGACAGGAAAGGTAGGTATAAGACTAGTAGTAATAATAATAAAAGCAATGGCGAGGAGGATATAAGTAGCTATCCTTAAAGAAGATAGATAAAAGCCAAGGCGCGCTCTTTAGGCCCCGGCCTGCATTAGATATCTGCACGAATAACACACATCCTCTAATAAATAAGCCTAAAAGGCTGCCAGAAAGGATTTACCATTAGTAGCTAGAGATATCTATCTATTATAATTACTTGGCGCTATTTTTATAATAGCATAATAGCTTATACTACTCTTATCAGCAAGGCAGATAAGGGCTATAGCAGTAATAGCAATAGTGAGGTAGAGTAGGACAGTATCTAGGATGCTTAAGCTTATTATAGATCTCTAACTGCAGGCTTAGTATATAGCAGGCTTATTATAAAAGGGTATTTTAAGATAAATAAATAGCGCATTAACTTCTAGTTTATTAGCAAGAAGTGACATTAGCTGCTTGGTTTCCTGCCTGCTATTAATAGGTTTAGAGAGCTTCTTATATTAGGATATAAATAGAAGATGCTATTATTATATTATAAAGTAATAAGAAACCTATAGCTAAGGCAATAGAAGACCCTTAGGAAAGTTAATATTAACCAGGAGCTTAGTTACCTATATAGAGATTATATCTAGTTCTACAGGAAGTAGCAGGAAGTAGTAAATGCAATTATAATAAATAAGAGTCCTGTAGTTATAATTATAAGGATAGGTATTAGGAAGAGTCTTTACTTTATGCTACTTGCAGCTAGCTATCCTAATAGGCTTACTATAATAATTATCCTACTTATATCTCTCTAAGGTAATTTAATAGATTAGTACCAGAAGCTCAGGATATCTTATACTAAGTAAAGAAGTAATAGGGTACCTGGAGATATATTAATTATATTTATAATACTTAAGTTAGCTATAATAAAGCACTTTCTAGACTTTCTAAAGTTATAGCAGATTATGGCTAAAGTAGATTAGATTGTTATTAATAAATGCTATATTATTATAAAAGGAAGCCTGTTGCTTTAACTTAAGCTATATAAGCTAGGCACCCTTATATTAATAGGGGTATAGATAATCTATCTTACTATAATACTGCTACTAGTAAATAAACTAGCTTTCTTTAGCCTTATTAATGCATAGTATAAAGACGTTATTATAATCTAAGTAAGGATAATATATAGTAATGTAGTTTATAGTATTAGGTTATTCCTGGCCTTAACTATTAAGGAAGCAGTTACTGCCATTATTAAGCAGGTAAAGGTAATAATTAATTAGAAGCTAGAAGAGTACTTATAGCTAGCTAAGATTATTATCTATTATTAGTAAGTAGAAGTAATAGAAGCTCTAGCTATAAAGCTAGGGTATAATGCTTACTATTAAGAAATCGATATATATAATAGGAAGGCAAAAAGGCTTAAGTTTTAGATAAATAGAATAAAGCATAAGTAATATAGAGATAGGTAAGTAATTATGGCAATAAATGCACTTAGTCTTGGCATTAATATACCTAATATCCGAGCAGTAGTATACGTAGAGATGCCATATAGGATAGCTAATTATATATAGCAGAGCAGGCATGCAGGTTGAGATAGATAATAAAGTAAGGCTATTATTATCTAACTAGATATATAAAGTAGTCTAAGGAAGCCACGACTGCTAGTATCTAATTATGCCGCTACAGATAGCTATATTAGTGGCGATATATATCAGCATATAATACTTAATTTAGTTATAAATAGATAAAATAACTATAAGGGCTATAAAGTAGGGAAAGAGCTATATAATATCTGTTAATATTGCATAGATAAGGAGGATAAGGAGAATAAAGGCGGTATAATAGAAGATAGAGAGGAAGGTAATATATAGTAATAGGAGCTAGAGGTAGAATATGCTTAGTATTATGCTGTGACCCTAGTAGCCTAAGAGCATTAAGACTTTTTAAACTATAAAAAGAAGCTTACAGATTAAGTCCTTAAGGGTTACATATTCTGCAAATAGCAGGGTTTAGGTAATAATAAGATATACTTAGGGTTACAGTGCAATAAAGTAATTAAAATAGGTAGGCAGGTATAGGAGGCATATAAGCTTGCCGTAAGTATGGAAAAGTATATATAGAGAAGTAAGGTAGTAGAGAATTTTAGTTATTATTTAGGGTGTTTTATGCTGCAGGAATTATATAATAGCTAGGAAGAGAACTAGGAGGAAGGTAGCTAGAAAAGAGTTATAAATAGCAAGTGCTAGTATAAGGGGGTTATGATATTTATTATTGCCTGGGTATAGATACAGTTACTAAGTGAAAGTAAAGGGTTATATAGTCGGCTTAGGTTTTCCTATAGTGATAAGTAGATAGATAAGGAAAGAAGGGAATAGGTATGGAGATGGATGGGCAAGAGGGTAATTTGGGGAGGTACAGAGACGTTATAAATTTGTTAAGTTTTCAACGAGATAATCGATTGATATGAGAAAGTAACAGAAGGCAATAAAAATTATATATACTTTCGGCTGCCCTAGCTAGATACTACTCTTGAAACTAGTTTTCGACGTTTTCGACAGGCTTTAGTACATCGCAATCGATGATAGCCCTTGCTTTTAAATTTTCACTAGCTATTTTCTGCGCAGCAGCAGCAGCAGCAATAATGGATAGATATAAAAACTCACAAGTGCCAGGTAACCCAGTAAACTTGCCATTCTCAGATGTCGAACTTTGGGCCACCGGATGGACTGATACTTTGTCTTGATAAACACGGGAATGGTTGCAAGGTGGCATGACTATCGGGTGGGCTGGTGTGTAAATGAGCAGGATGGATGATCTGAATTCTCTCTTACGCCATTAACAGCAGCACGTCGTTTTGTCATGTTATCCAGCTGCAGGCAATGAGCTCCTCGGTTGGACTGAAGAATGTGACTATGGCCACGAGAACGTCATTATCTATGCAAAAACCGTAGCCGCTTGGAGTTTGTGATAGATTTTGTGGCTGCAGTCAATGAACCTATTAATCAATTGACTCCCCATGTTATCTCCAGTATACACCCCGTCTCGAGAGAGTGTAAGGAAACGCCATGCCATCTCAAAGTTCACGTCCTAGTTCATTTTTAGGTTCACCGGGAACAAATGTCATTTTATCACCTTGCATCAATAACGAAGCATGGACTAAAGAAAAAAATGATATCTTAAGCTAAGACATGCAGTAAACTATTACATTCACATTCCTGTGTATCACCAAATGGAAACAGTGATGTTTATGGAAGGCGGGGTAGCAGCAAGTAAGAAAGGTGGCAGCTGAAAATATGATAGGTCATTAAGGACGAAACCTCCACCGCCTACTGTTGTCCTACAAGTATTATAGTGGAACATACGCAAGCAAGCAGTGGCGAAAATGTGGCTAGCTGAGAAGTGAAAAATAAATTGAGCTGGCTTCTTTACCATCTGCAATACAGCCTTCCCAACAAGTCAGGCCATCATCGGATAGATGGGTTATTTACCCCTGATCATACAAACAGTGAGCTCCTTCCCTTCTCCCATGATTGGCACAAGTTAAGCTGTCTCATTCATGCAGGGTAACAGTTGGCGGCAGAATGTTGGGGCTAACGGGATCTAAAGCAAAAGCACCATAAATTTTCATGTTCAAAATGATATAGCTATGACATCGATGGTTCCTTGTGGGATAATCTGTAGGTCATCGTTTTAGACTGGGGCCTTCTGGCACAGAGTGGTAACATTGGTTTGGCCGGGTGAGCTGGGGTTAAGGCCTGAAAGCAGCGTGTCCACGTTTACGATTTGAATTTGATATCCTCCGCAAGGCCCAGGTACTCCATCACCCTCCAAACACTCCATAGGCAACGCAGCAAAGACGCATACCCGACATCTTTATCAAGCACAGCTCCATTGGAGAACGCTAGCAGCTCGTTCTGGAGGCTGAAGAAGCGTGTTTGACTGCTCAGTCCGCTGTTCTGCCTCATCTTCTGCCAATTTTCAAACTGACGGCCTGCTGCGCCCTTCCTACCCTCACGCAGGGGAGGTTGTGTGATCTGCCACTTGGTCTGGAATCGCTCCAACTCGACAGCCAGCGGTATCATTCTATCTCCATACCCAGAGGTCTTGCTATTCGCTTCCATCAGCTTGATAAGGTCTGCCTCGAGGCCTTTCCTGTCTTGACGAATGGCCGTATCGATTTCGGATTTGAGGAAGTGCCCGATCAGCTCTTGGTACCTCGTGTTCTGCGGTACGGAACCAGATTTTTTGTTGCCATCAGCCATGTCCGTTCCAGTCGACGGGTTGTTCTGGGGAGGAGGAATGACGGAGCAGGGGCAGCGCTTGGTCGCGCGCTCAGCAATAGCCTGAATCGTATCCGCTTCTATGACATCTTTCTCATTCAAGACATGCATCAGGTGTCGAACATACGCGCAGGCTGCGGCTCCGGCGTATCCGCGCCACTTGCTGTTGCTGTGCGTATCTGCGTAATCTGCTATGCCCCGGATCAGAAGGTATGGAAAGTTGCTCATCAGTCCAGCCGCCTCTGTATCGAAACACAGGACGTTTCCTTCTCCGGCGAGCTTGTCTCTGACATTGGGGTCCCGAATTGACTTATATGCCGATGCGACAGAGCCAAGATGAACAACTACTTTGTCCTCGTCGTCGCCTCTTGGTGGAGGTCGGGCCTTAAGCTTACCCTTGTCATTGCCGCAAGATATATAGCAAGGCTGATCATCCATCTCTATATGAGTGAAGCTGGGGCTGTACAGTATGTCGAATTCGTCGCCAGGTCGGCGATAGAAGGCTATGTCTTTTTGGTTTGGGAACCCGTCTGTGGTTCGTAGAACAGTAAGCGCCAGGGCATTCGTCGAAGCCTGATATCTGCTAACCAGCCCCTTGGCCGCAGTCTTGACGCACTCTGGTGCCTGGACCATGTCTCCGGTGCTATGGAATGCCATAGCCTTGACTGAAGCATCGTAGTTGAACTGGAATGCTCCATTTGTACTGACGACCACATCACCAAGTCGGACGTCGTGCTCACGATCACGAACACCACTGCCAGTGCCGATGAAGAGCGCAACGCGGATGCGGTCAAAGGTCCGCATCATGTCGCTCACGGCCTCTGCTGCCGCCAACAAAGGCAGTTTTTTCTCTGCTTCGGATAGTTCGGTCAGGACGACTTTGTGGTCTCCCATCTTACCCAACGTATAACAGTTCGTGTCTCTAGCAGCCTTGCGAGTGGGTTCACCGTAAAGGAGGTCAAAGTACTTCTTCGCAGCAAAGGTCTGGTTAGGGTTCGAGGTGACCCAGGCCACCAAGAACTCTTCATTGGTAGGTGTTCTGTTGGACATCGTTAACATTGGTAGCAGCAAAGACGCTCCTTCCAATGGCAGTCTACAAGACAATTAAATTTTGCTGGGTATATTGATAGCTGTAGCAAGTAAGAGATACGTCTTGTTTATATTTTATGCATTCAGTATCACAAGTTATAATCTGTAATTGACTCTGTATGCCGAAGTAGGCGCGTTCGCGAGGAGTCTGTATGTGGCTTGATATTTACCAATAATAGCTTGAAAGTTGAGACTAAGAAACCTAGTTACACTATTGTCCCCTTTGCGAGGTATTTCAGCTTACCACTTTTGAGTATCCTCATTCCATTTAGCAACGCAGCTAGCCTCATAGGAGCCTACATCCTTATGGTCAGTCCCATTTTCAGTAAAAGAGGAAATTCTACATCTTTCATTGGCTCATAACCCTGGTAGTTCCTCTTTCAGTGAAAAAGGGACAGTGTTTTCGATCCTCCGCCAGTTTTTTTGATTAAAATTGCGTGATAAACCTTCTCATTGGCTGGTTCGTTCCTTCGTCGCAACCTTCGCAGGTGGCTTGACTTTGGTGGCGCAAAGTCATATTACCTTCATTCTGATTGCAATTTCCCAAACGTGCATGTTAGCAAGATCTCCCCTACTAGCCTTCATTGCGCCCCTCTTCAAATTATATCTTTACAGGTCTAGGTGAGTGGCCCTGCTAGAATGATACTGAATTATTAAGCGCGAGAAGAGTCGGCTCCAAGCAATTGGGATTGGGATGGTTTGCATTGGCTGCATAGCCTATATACTGAAGCGCTCTAGCGACTTTGGTATGTAGAAATAGGTCAAAGTATTTATCAAATGTCATACGCGCTACAAAACTTTATTACTCAGAATACTGAGCCCATAAAATGTTGACTCAATGATGAAGAATGGGGCAGCAGTTGCCTCACCGAGTGAAAGGAGATCCACAAATGTATGAACGGTGGGGCTCAGGTGGTCGACAATACGCCATTGCACATCGTCCGGGATCCACATTTGGCTACATCTCTATGGATTCATTCACTTTCGATGAAAGTGGACGTTTCGCATTGTCATTGGCTGATAATCCTTGTATCAACCCCGCATTCCACTTTCACCTGAAAGAGGGTTCTCAATATATGTGCTCGGAGCAAAGTTTGAGCCAAAGTGGCGATCTCGCTATTTCATTGGTCGACTTTGCTTTTTTTTTATTAAAGAGTTTCGACGTTAAGCTATTTGAATGACCTGAACGCGTAGACGCGCGTACGACGTGTATCCTAGTCAGCTACATGTTCAGGCATAGGCGCTTTGAGCAATTGGAGAGTTCCATTACCATCACCCTCTTAAGCCATCCGCAGTATCGATCCTGAAATCGAGATATCCACATCATGAAAAGACCATTCGAGAGTAGTCAAACTGATCGTGTCGCGGTTGCTGGAACGAGCGAGACGACCCCATGCGTGGTGGCTGGAACGCGGATCTGATAAACGAATGCTCCGAAATACGTATGGAAATGCATTTACTACCGTAACCACCAGTAGCCAGAAAACCCGACCTAGATTAGAAGGCACTTACTAAAGCTAGTCTTTATAGAGGTAATGAATTTTACTTACCCAAAATACATAAATAATTACTAAACATCTGGTTCTTAAGGCAATCTAACTAGAGATATCGCAACTAGAAGCATTATTATAATCATTTCCTTTAAGATTTGACTAAATAAGAGATCGTATATATATGACATAAGAGCTGTAAAGCGGCCTTTTATTAATTAATAGTTAAACTTTAACTGAGATATCTTACTTGCTATCTGAACTTTAAAGTAAATGTCTAAGTCAGGTAGGGACCAGTCTCTAGTCTAGATGTCGGTCTCTAAATCACTCTCTAGGCCATTACACTTTATCTAGTAATACTTATTAGTAGATTGCATATCAGCAAGCAGAAGTGCTTCCCAAAGTTCAAGCAAACGGCCTATTTCCAGTCGCACCTAACCCCAGCTACTGTGGTCGATATGATCCTAGTTATAGCTAACTGCCTTAACTATAAATTCGTTTCGTGCAATGCCATCCAGTACCGCCTTATTAGCAACCAGTATAAAACAGAACTTAGCCTCTGCCATCTTCTAATTTGCCTTATAATATTGCTTCCGGCAAACCTCTTATATGCCATTAATATTGAGATCCTTAAGATAAGAAGGATCTTTATATAGAAATAAATAAAATAAGCTCTTGAATATATCTAGTGAGGCTAAGTAGTGTTCCCTCTTTTTATAATACCTGTGGCGCTAATTCCTATGCCTCTTCCAGAGCTCTTTAGCCTCATCACTCTCGTAAAACCCGATAGACAGTGGCGTTTATTGCCTCAATGCTTGGAGAAGAACGTTCTAGTGTTGATCCGATTTAGTGCCATAATATGTGCGATAAATCGCAAAACCCTATTTTTTATAGTAACCGAAATCCTCAGGCTTGAAACGGTTCGGGCTTGGCATTTTAGGATGGCAGTCACGTTTTCGGGGAGGATTCTATAAGAGGTCTAGAATTTCTGAGATTTCTGCCATTTTCACACTCTGCTGGCATTATAGTGACGCACGTTTAATACTGAAGGAGAGGAGAGGTTGGCATGTTATAAGAAAAGACGAGAAAAAGCCCCTCCCTTTTTTAGGCAGCAAACACGAAGAGCCCCTATATAAGGTGTTGGCCAACAGTGTTGGCATTAGTAATGCTTTGCCGACGTGGAGGCACTAGGTGGCGCAGAATTTAGTAGTTTAATTGCCATAAAGTTGGGATTGATGTTTCAATTATAGCCTAGTGCTTAATTACTTTGCAGATATATAGAGATGTAAATGCAGGTCTAATCTTAACTTAACTGTCTGCTAGTGATTAAGCCTGAATTAAGAAAATCTAGAGCTATTTCGATAATATGCGGTTTGAGCTTTAGAATAGCCGTAAGTTGGATAAATAGAGGTATTGCCTGGCTAAGTATACCTCTCCGACTCCTCTCTAAACTAGTAATCCTTAATCTTATGGTAAATATTAGAATTAATAAAGTCCTAGAGTAAAAGTAACTCCTAAAAGGTTAGCATATTGCTAGTTAGAATTCTTATTTAACCCTGCCTGAGTTAATCCTCGTCCTAATTATAATTAATAACTTTAATTATAAAAACTTTATGGGCGATATTGTTTAATATAGCTTTATTAGTAATAAAGATAAAGCAAGCTTTTGCCCCTTTTATATTCTTACTGGCCTTTAGAAGTTCCTTATAATATAGTTCTCGAATTTAAGGGATATTAAGACTATTAAGTACTGATAAGTCTTCTCTTACTGTAAGATAAAATAGCTTCTTTAATTGGTTTATATTATCTATATAGTCGCTTTTATCTGCATATGAACCCTACTTGTGTCTCTTGTCTTTCTGGTAAATCCTTTTAGTCTTATAGTAGCTAAGTGTAAGGTAAGTTTATTAAGTTATTGTATTGATAAGTGTCCCCTAATACTTATCTAAGTCAGGACTATAATATATCCGGTAAACTGTAAATCCCTAGTTATGATAATACTGGGCATTTGCTGGATCTCTCTGATTAATTGAGCGCCTCTTGACTCCTGGTTCTTTTCGTGGGGGTGCTAAAGAAAATCAGTTATCTCTGAGATTGAGATCGACGGCATTTTATTGATTCTGATGTTGCTGTCTTTTGTTGGATTTGAGGATGTTGGAGAACGTTATCGGCTTTAAAAGGACTAAGGTAGATGCAATGCTTAAATAAGAAGTACTGTTAGTAACACTCGCTTAAAATATTACCATGTTTATAACTATACTTTACTGACGTGATGTGTTTGATGGCTTACGGTATACTTGACTCTAAACCAATTTTATATAATCAGTTCTTTTACCTGTAATGAGCCAGTTTACGATGAACTTTAGGGTAATAGCTTGTCGGCAAACGTGTATGAAGCTGCTGAAAACGTCTTTATATAAGCTCCATTATATCCGCGACTGTTGGCATTGTAGTTAGGTTAGTAGAGTTCTAGTTGCTAGGGGCATAAATGGAGTTGTAGAGAATTTTTGTTAATGCTCCAGATCTGGGATGACATATTCACAATCTCGGGCACGGTTGCTGCAATCGGCGGGTTAACCTTTTCACGCATTCACTTCCGGACACTTCTGTTATTAGCCTCACAAACTGTTTGTCAATCCAGCCAACGCTCGCATAGGTCCACATTCGGCACTATTATTGTTCCCTGGACCACGGTAGAGACCGAAGCGGCATGCCAGGATCTTAATTATTGACCATGACAGTGACTAATTTCACGCCTGCTACTCTGTGGAGTATCGGGGTTCGGGCCACTTGCTCACCCGCTAGCCCGGTGGAGCCGTGGACCGCTAATTCGCGACTAGCAGAACCAACAACAAACATATCCTTCAACCAACACAGCGTTACATACGCCGCGGAGAGAATTATCCTGCTGAAAGGTTTTCTCAGCCGTATCCGTCTTGGCATCAGTACAGTAAAGCGAACCTCGGCAGGGTAGGACAAAAACAGAACCAACGGCTCTTCAGTGACAACGTGACTTTGGGCCCTGATGAACCCTGCTTGTCGATGAGCTAAAGCTAAACTGGGTTTAGTAAAATTATACGCCAAAAGTCTCTAGAAACCCCACCCTGTAGTAACTCAATCCGTTTAACAGGAATAACTTCACTTATACATATTTATTCTAAAATAAATACAGCAAATATAAAAAGTATATTATTTTAAAGCCCTAATTTTTCTATTTAATATTTTATATACTATCCCTGGGCATAAATGCAGGCGTCAAGTTATCAGGGAAGTAAGTTAATTAGGCAGTTAATTTGCTTTAGTGTAATTACTGCTTACGCTAACTTAATATATTTTATTAACTTTACTCTATTGAACTTATTGTTTTTCAAGAGATCTAATTAAGGAAATATCTTTTTAATATTTAACTTTAATTATTTCTAAATATACTTAATTAGGTTTAAATTAGGGCTATAAGCAGGCCAGTTAATCTAGGAAATTCTGTTTTTTAATAGCTAGTTTATTATAGACTCTAAGGTATAAATATAAGCGTTATCTTACTAAAATTAATAAAAACCTTTGTAAATAGGAAGTAAACCTTTTTCTAAAGCCTATTAATAACTTTAAAAAGTATATTTTTTTCTTCTTGCAGTCTAATTATAAATTATAATTATAATATTAGATTTACTGCCTCTCTAGATTACTCCCTAAACTATAATAAATAATTATAACTTTCTATAAACTATTATATTAACTAATTCCTTTATAAACTTCTTATAAAGTTTATAGAAGATCTAACCTCGTTTATAATTAGGTTATAATTAAACTGATAATTTATTACTAAAAATAGTTTAAAGGCATTATCTATTAAGTAAAAGGTTCCTAAGCGGCATCTATCTATAAACTTTAAATTGATATACCTCTAATAATTCTTTAATATCTTCCCTTTAAGCTTAATATTAAGAAAGTCACTAAGCTAAGGTTTCCTTAAATAGTAGTATCCGCTATATAGCCCTCCATTTATAACTATAATAAAGGTATATAATATAGTATAGTATTATTTATAAGAGATTACTACCTAGAAAGTTAACAAGCTTTTTATATATAATCTGCCGGTTGCGTTTTAATAAAACTAATATATACTAAATCTGCTAAATTGTGAGTTTTTGGGGACGTCTAGATCTTAGTTTATTTTCTAGAGTTTATAGAGTTTTCTAGCGTTAAATAATATTCACGATTATTTACAGTGAATATCTTGCCTTGCGAGCGATAGCCTGGTAAGACTTCCCGCCCTCTATAGCTTACATAATAAGAGCCTTAACTGTATCTATAAATTCATAGTTTCTTTAACGCTTTATGCATAAGACAGATAAAATTCTATCCATTTCTAATAAGAATTATTGAAGTTTTAGCTGTATTTATAATTAAAGGTCAGTCTAATTTTATCTGGTGGGTTGTCTGTTGGCGGGGCAGCGTCCAGAGACTTTTAGACACTAATTTTAACATCCGAAGGATGCAGATCATCCTGCCAGCCACATCTGTGTATCTGTAGCTTACAGGGCTGGTCCAGAAGAATCTTCATTGGCGACATCCAAACTCTCAATAAGGAATTTTCACAATCATCTCCCTATAACTCTTCTAGAATAGCTTTAAAAATTATGGTTATCATTAGCATGCACACTTTGTCCTTGCGATGCAAGCATCAAGGCTTCTCGACCTCGGTTAAATCCCACTTGAGCTAATTAGCCGGACAAACGTTCCTGGCCCATCAGAATAAGCTTCCGAAAATACAGGCAAAATCTCGAGTCAGAATGTGACCTGACCGCCGTGTTTGTGTCCAGCTTAGGAAGGTGTCTCGCGATTTGACTGTTGGTTCATGCAAACAGTGACATTCAGCGTGAACGAAGCGGGGACTGCACGGGTGATGGGCAGGTCAAGGATTAACCGAGCTCAGCCGCAACGGGACTTGTCTGCTAGACCCATCAACGACCCGCATAGCTTTCCTCCGGATGAAAACGTGCTCCTAAGATGCTTGGCTCGGCTCGCTCTATTCCGGACAGGAGCCTTTGTAATGCCGAGCTGCGGAGGACGACAAGACATGCAGGGACACAAATCTGCCCGACAAGCTTGCGCCGAGGTTTCAGCTCACAATATTAAATGTTCTTGGCGATGACTCCCCGGTGCCCCGTTCTCTTGCAAAAGAACCTGCATAACGGCTGTTGGTTCTCGTGAAGCTGCAAGAGCTAGGAAACCGTGCATTGGCTTGTGCAATGGTTCGATTTTCTGTTACACGATGAACCATGCAGCGAAATGCCCGTGGTTGACAAAAGGTGAGGTATTATCAAGGAGCGAAAATGTAGCTTACAATGGTCGGTGACAAGAACCGGGGTAGAAAAGATTTACTTAAATATCTTAATGACAGCAAGAACTGCCTGAACATCATCTCAGTCATACTCGTCAATTAATCTTTAATCGTCACTGGTTTCATTATCTATCATGCACTTGTCAACTCTCTTTGTTCACGGCATTTTAGCCGTCGGAGTCACTGCATCGCGAGGCCAAAGACTCCGACGACAAGATGGCCAAGTTGACCCGGGGCAGCCATCCGACTGCACCTGGTGGGAAACAAAGGAAGAGGACTACCAAGATTGTACTTACCTCGAAGAGGGCTGGAATCTTAAGCACTCGCAGTTTGTCGAATACGTACGTGAAAGGCAATTCCGGAGAAGGCGTCACTAACGTGTAATAGAACCCCAGCGTCAAAGACGATTGCAGCGGCATGCAGTTTGGCCACTCATACTGCGTTGAGGTCAACAACGGTATTCCTCGCAAGGGAGAGACTACGACCACTCAAGCCGCCGAACCTGAGCCGACCAAGGACTCTAAGCCTAGTCCGACTCAGGCTGGGCTTATCGACACGTGCACGTCCTTCTACCAGGCCAAGAAGGGAGATACGTGTGCCAAGATCATTTCTGACTACAAGACCTTTGACTTTGATGACTTCTACAAGTGGAATCCCGCAGTTGATAAAGACTGCAGTGGCATCTGGGCTAACACTTGGTATTGTGTCGGCGTTCCTGGAACGCCTACTTCTCCCGCGACCCGAACAGCTGAGTCTACAACCAAGCCAACAGGCCCAACAAAGCCGACTGCTACCCAGGAGGGAATCATTGAGAGCTGCACCGCGTTTCACCAGGCTGCCAAAGGTGAAACATGTGCAAAGATCGTGGCTAGTTATGGGACATTTGACTTTGATACCTTCTTCAAGTGGAATCAAGCTGTTGGCAAAGACTGCAGCGGTATTTGGGCTAACTACTACTACTGTGTCGGCATTCCCGGGACACCTACTGTGAAGCCCTCTGCGGCATCGCCCAAGCCAACGGCGACTGGCGGCGTTGAGACCCCTTCGCCCATTCAAGAAGGCATTGCGAAGAACTGCAACAAATTCCACCAAGTCGCCAAGACTACCACCTGCTCTTCGATCGAGTCATATTACAAGCTGCCGTTTGCCCAGTTCCTTGCGTGGAACCCGGCCGTTGGAAAGGACTGTAGTGGCCTCTGGGCGAATTACTGGGTCTGTATTAGCGTTGAGGGGTACAAGTCAGCCACGACAACGACCGCTAAACCCACTTCGACCAAGCCCGCGAACGGGATTGAAACGCCTTCACCCATTCAGAATGGCATGGTCAAGAACTGTGAAAAGTTCCACCAGATCAAGTCCACCACTACCTGCACCTCCATCGAGAACTACTACAACCTCCCGCTCTCGACCTTCCTCTCGTGGAACCCCGCTGTTGGCAAGGACTGCACAGCATTGTTGACCAATTATTGGGTCTGCGTTGCCACAGTCGGTTGGAAGCCCCCCACCAAGACCACCGCTAAATCCGCTGCCGCTACCACCAAATCTCCAAACGGCATCTCGACGCCTCCACCTATCCAGAACGGGATGGTGAGCAATTGCAACAAGTTTCACATGGTGACCAAGAGCACGACTTGCGATTCCATTCAGAATTACTACAAGATTTCAATGGAAGACTTTGCGAAGTGGAACCCTGCTGTTGGCTCGAAGTGTACGGGTCTTTGGGCTAATTATAATGTCTGCGTTGGTGTAATCGGCGGTACCCCAACCAGGCCCAGCACTGGTGTTAAGACGCCGTCACCCATCCAGTCAGGCATGGTAAGCAACTGTAAGAAGTTCCATCCAGTCGCCTCTACGACAACATGCGACTCGATTCAGAAGTACTACAAGATCACCATGGCACAATTGGTCAAGTGGAATCCGGCGATTGGTGCCAAATGCACTGGGCTATGGGCAAAGTATTATGTATGTGTTGGGGTCTAGATGGATGGAAGGGAACAAGACGTCGCGGTATGTTGACGGATGAGACATTGGATTCTTAGAACTTAGCTGTGTATTCTATATTCTACTGACTCACTTTTCTTGGTCTCTTGGGCTGATGCGCTATTGCACTTGACACCTTTTCCCGGTGCCCGCGTTTCGTTGGAACTGCTTTGAGTTCGAGACGAGTGAAGTGATCCTCCCAGCAGCTCCACGACCCCAACTTCTATTCCCCACGAGGACCCTCAAGCCACTCCGCCCTGGAATCTTCATATATCTGTCGAGCTGACTTCCCAGCTGCATTTTGGAGGTCCATCAGTTGCGCGCCTCCAGCTTTCACCATTGTATTTAGTATATCATCTTGTGCTCCCATAAGCTCAGCCGCTTCGCTGCGTGACTTGTCTTGAGGGCAACAAAAATAAGCAATCCTATGGATAGGTGTGTCTTGCTTGGAGTTTCGCAGAGCAGGGTCAGCCCCATGCTGGAGCAAGAGTGAGATAGTATCGCTACCAAACTTTACGCTAGAGCACGCAGCATGCAGTGGCGTGTTTCCAGCATCATCAACGTCTGTAGTTTTGGCGCCGTGGGCGAGCAAAAGCGATACAGTGACTGGATCAATAGGTGCGTCGTCGTTATAGCTCTGGAATAAAGTATGCAGAGGCGTCTCGCCCTTGTAATTGCGAAGGGTTGCATCCGCGCCCCGGCCGCATAGGAGTTCGAAGACAGGTGTATACATCTTGCCATTCTTGCCGAAGTATTGGGTGGCGTAATGCAATGCTGTATTTCCGTCGTTGTCTTGGGTGTTGACCGTAGTGGGAGCGAAATCTAAGAGCTGTTCAATGGTGCGGGTGATATTTCCAGCTCTCTCATGGAGTATCGATGCTGGGATGGCACTAGGCGCATCTGGTAATTGGTTTCGAGCCGCCCAGTGAAGAGGGAGGCTTCCAACGCAGTCTGGAGAGCACACCATGTCTGAGATACTAACTCCATCATTTCTGCGATCAACCAAAGTCTTGACGCCGCTGGGATTTGCACGAAAGGATGCAAGAAACAGTGCAGTGACCTCCACCTTGACGGGTAAATCACGTTGAGACCCAAAGCCCAGGTCCCAGGAGCCTATTGCTACCTTGTAATGGACATCGGCGCCTCCATCGATGAGTCTCCCAAGTAAATCGGTACTTGCCCACTGCGCAGCCAAAGTTAGAACACTAGGGCGCATTTGACCCTTATCGTTCGTCGGGTGGACAACATCAGAAGCGCAGGCACCATGATCAAGCAGTAGATTCATTATCGCCTCATTGTTCGCATAACAGAGCTCATTCCAGGCCGGGGAAAGATAATATCCAAATGAAAAGAGATCCGCAGTCGCCGCAAGCGCTGTAAAGCCTCTGAGGTCTCGATCGTGAATGCTGGCGTATACTGGCTGGGTCTCGAGGAGCCATTGCACAATCTCAATTTGACCGAATTGGGCGGCGACATTCAAGAGATGGAAATTGGCTCTGATCAATCTGATCGGTTTCGTCGTATCGAGGCCTTTTGTGGCGTATTTCAAAAGTGTTTGGAGTGTGCCAAGACTGCCACTTTCGGCTGCGGCGCAGAACCAGTCGCCGATGTCACAAATGGCCTCATCGTCATCAGGAAGCTCGAATAGGTTTGGAATAGCCCGACGGTCAATAGAAAAGTATTTTTCGAGGAATTCAACGTCGTTGTTGATAATTATCGCGTAAAGAAGGCCCATGCCTTCGTGTTCATGAATAAGAGTACCATCGCGATCAGTTATGGTCACCGGCACGTCGAAAGGAGGTCCAGATGAGTTAAATCTGTTGATGGGTCTCTCCGTAAATTTACCATATGGCGACACGGCCTTAGTGAGGAGGGAGGATACCATGTTTGTGGATGAATGAGTTCGTTGAAGGAGAGAGAAAAGTGTTCGCTGGGAGTTATTAAGTACGGTGTATAGGTTCATATTTGGTACCTGGAATCAGTGGAGTTGAGCAGGATTATTGACAGCCAATCAAATATAGTAGACTAAACCATTCGGCGAAGAGTCAGAGCAGAGCCCACCTCAAGCTCAAATTATTACGGAGCACGCACACACAGTACGGAGTAATGTCTAACTAATTACACGCCCCGCCAAAAGCCGTCCACCCAGCCGCCCACTAACGGATCCACGCCCTTAAGCACTGCATCTAAATCAGGATGCAACTCCAACACAGACATAGTAGTGCAGCCAGAGACCAGAACAGTCATTGCCAACCTTGGAATTCCATTTGTAAAAGTCTGCTAAATTGATATGGTACGTCTCAGCGATAGAATAGCACCCGTCGCCATTATCAACGTAATGCCACTGGTTGCAACTATCGACGATACCAGGTTGCGTAGGGCTCGGTACCTTTTCGCTGGTCGAAGTCTGCGGTGCCGAAGCAGTAGCAGCAGTGGATTTGGTGCCTGAAGGGGAGGCAGACTTGGTGGCCGTCGCTTGGCCGGTAGCAGTCTTAGTAAAGGCAGGTAGATCCCATCCAGTAATAGGCTTAACGCAGTAAGCATTGCCGGCTTTCAAATCTTCGTCACAAGTGGTCTTGTTCAGAGATGGGTTGATCTCAGTAAACAGGTTGATGGCAACATCATTTGCAAGACAAATCTGCGTACAGCTGAGGCCACCATCGTATGTGAGCCAATGGCTACACTCCAAGGTAGTGCCATTGGCAACGGTCGCACCAGCAGGGGGATCAATGCGTTGAGGGTCAGTGTTCGCAGTGTTGTTATTAAGTGGCTGCCCAGCATATATACCCCCAGGTGTCGAAACACACAAGGTACTACCCCAGTAGGGATCCGCATCGTGTAAATTGGTGCAGTTCCAGTTGAGCTGCGAATTGTATGACAGAAGCTGGTCGCTCATAATACCGTTGTTCAAGGCGATGTCGAGACAGGTATCACCCTTCTGTACCCGGTAAATCTTGGTGCAGGTGAGCGGAAGGCAGAGGCTGGTCCCAACAGCGATCTTAGTACAATCGAAGATGTTGGAGTTGATGTAATACATGGTCGCCGCTGACACTCCCTGAGATAGCGCGATTGAGTCGCAGCTATCACCAGCTTTGGCTCCGTATGTCTTACCAGACACACAAACCTCGCTGCTGGCATCGGGGTTCGTAACATTAAATGCACTATCCGTGGGGTTGAAGTTGTCCACCTTCAGGTCACAGGCCTTCGCAACGTACTTATAGTTAGACTGCGCGTACTCATCGTAAGCTCCACTGTAAGCGTCAGCTTGCATGATCTTGTACTGCTCAACGTTACAGTAAGAACACAAGTCAGACTTTGACAGTTTAGAGACATCGTCGACCTCTGGAAACGCGGCAATGACGTCTAATAGAATTAGCATAGAGCAAAGAAGGATATTTGCTAGAAGCACACTTGCCATGACAAAACTCTCCTGTCTTGGGGTCGGTGAAGCAAGTCTGGTTCCAACTGCCCCAGAGCTTATCAACCATGTGGACATAAGACATGCCAGGGACCATCTCTTCAGTACCGCAAGCTGAAGCAACCTTTGTGCGCATGTGTCCAATAGCACTTCCACAGGTCGAGCGGCACACTAGCTTGGTCACGGCTGGATCATCACTGTCGAGATATCCATTAGCCGCCAGGTCTGCAGTCTCATCGGCGCAGTTGATGGATTGGTAGAGAGTGGCCTCGCAGACGGACGATAGTCCCGCGCTCGAAAGGGAACCTTGGGGGAACATTGCGAGACCAGAAGCATCAACCAACTTGGTGAGGATGGCGAGGCCACCAAGGAGGCCATGGCAGTGGTTGCGGGTGGCCCACATCGTGCAGTGTAAGAAAATATGAAAGAGTGACAAGAAAGCGTCAAAGGAGGGACTGAAGCAAATAGGGGCTAACAGCTAATTGACACAGAAGAAGAATGAACAACCTTTATGAGATTGCAACGTCATGAACTGAGTAACTGTCTCAATAAACTCGTTCCTGAAACGAAATCAAGCCAGTATGCATGGGGCATAGAATAAAAAGGCGGCTTAGTAGGTCTCTTGATCCCAATATGGCAGTTCAATCATTAAAATCATGGATGGAAGATGTTGCCGACTTGGCATCATAAAGCATGTCACTCGACAGAAGTACCTGACATGAGGCCCACTAGGTTCTCTACAGGTTGCCAAAACTGTCCGAGGCCCTGGCATGATCTGACCATACCCACTGATCGATGCCACAGCGATAATCGCTGCTCGTGATTAATGTAACGTAACGCGTTGGAGCGGGTAATTCCGTCACTGTCTGTGGATCTTGTTTAATGGATATTGTGAGAAGTTTTACCCATGCTACCTTAGCCGTTGACCCTGGTTGGTACCCTTGTTGAGGTGTGAAAGAACGAAGACCAGGGATCTACAATACCCGCTTTTGCTCCATTGACCATAATTTGGCCAACCATAGAAAAGCGTGCGACCAACAACTCGAGCAAACACCGGGAGATGGATCCCGCCAAGACCGAGAATATATGTTCCGCGGCCCCAAAGAGTACTAGCATCATGAGAACCAACAGGTATCCATAATCGTAACGACTTCAGGCCGAGAAAAACACTGAGGACCAACAAAAGACGCACGGAATAGCCTTTTCCAGGTCAAAGCCAAGGCGAAGAAGGTGATGGACTCGCGGATCAAGGCAATGTTCGGCACGTTGAAGCCGATAACTAGGGTGTGAAATGCTTTTTGCCAAAGCTTACTACTCCATAATGGAACAAAGACACCCAGTAAATGACCGAACTGCAGAAATTACTGTTTCAGCTTGCTCGCTGCGCAAGTTAGTCATGAAATTAACCTTCGAGTCAAGCATGTTCCCGCTGTAAGGGTCCGTGACGCCGAGGGTAAACTTCTTTCCGAAATGGGACAACACAGGGGGCCTTCTCCGGTTGTACTCGAGTAAAAGTGTTATTCAAGATAAATATTCTACTGCCTTTGTAATTATTGCCTATGTCAAGCAATGGTCGAGTCGCAGCTGATCAATTGCCTTGTCACTCTTTGTTCTTCATTTGTCTATACAATCGCTCATTTATTGTCACTCTTTTGATACACGTTTCCACTTAGACATCATCTTTCTTTTGGTTAAACAATACTCGTTCTTATCTTCATTATGAGGTTGACGTGGGCAACCAGTCTGGTTGCTCTACTGCTCACCTCGACCCCGTTCACGGTCGCAGAAGACATACACTGCGACAAGAACAAGCCCTGCGAGGTCGGTTGCTGTGGTACCAATAATGTCTGCGGCACTGGTCCAGACTACTGCAGCAAGGCCAAGTGCATCAACAGCTGTACCTACAAAGCTGAATGCAATCCAGGCAAGTGGGATTCGCAGTACTTCAACGCTACCAAATGCCCCCTCAATGTGTGTTGCAGCAAGTTTGGCTTCTGCGGTACCACTGAGGAGTTCTGCGGCAAAGAAACTGTCAAGAGACCCTCCTGTAACATTGGCTCTCAGTCAGTCAAGCGTGTGATCGGTTACTATGGCTCTGGTGGTGCAACCCGCAAATGCAACCCCATGATCCCCGACGCTTTCCCTCAGGGCATTTACACCCACATCTACTTTGCATTCGGTAGTATCGACCCCAAATCGTTCAAGGTCGTGCCCGCCAATGCAGGAGATCAACAACTTTACTCTCAATTGTCTTCACTCAAGACTCGAGACTCGGGTCAAGAGCTCTGGTTGTCTATTGGCGGCTGGGCCTTTTCTGACAAGGGTTCTCCAACAGCGACAACCTTTTCAGACTTGGTCAATGCCGATGAGACACGTCAGAACGTCTTCTTTGCTAGCTTGACCCTCTTCATGCAGACTTGGGGCTTTACTGGCATTGATATCGACTGGGAGTATCCAGTTGATAAAGACCGCAGTGGCCGTCAGTCTGACTTCAAGGCCTATCCAAGGTTCTTGAAGCGACTCAAGTCCGCTCTTGGTGACTACAAGTATGGCCTTTCTGTTACTCTTCCCACTAGTTACTGGTATCTCCAACATTTTGATCTAGAGAACATTGAACCATCTGTGGACTGGTTCAATGTTATGAGCTATGATCTTCATGGAGCATGGGATATCGGTAATAAGTGGACGGGCGCGTTTGTTGGAGCGCATACCAACTTAACTGAGATCACGAGCTCGTTAGATCTTCTCTGGCGTAACAAGGTCTCTCCGTCTAAGGTTGTGCTGGGCTTGGCATTCTACGGCCGATCTGTTACACTGGCAAGCTCATCCTGTTCTGAGCCTGGTTGCCCATACCTTTCAGCAGGAGATGCTGGGTGCAGCGGTGAAGCTGGAATCCTGTTTAACAGTGAGATCTCAGATCTCATTCGTGAGAAGAAGCTCAGGCCCAAGCTGTACAAGGACGCTGCCATCAAGACAATCCAATGGAACAACGATCAATGGGTTTCGTACGATGACAGGGATACGTGGAAGCTTAAGGCCAACTTTCTCAAGTCTCAGTGCCTGAGTGGCGTGCTGGTCTGGGCTGTCGACTATGACGACGACAAGCATTCCTACTCCAACGGACTAGCAGCAGCACTTGGTATCAAGGTCAACGTTGACTCTGGTAGCGGCCTTACTATCAAACTACCTGATAAGAGAGAGGATTCCCAGGACTTCTGTTACTTTACCAACTGCGGTCAGACGTGCCCCAGCGGCTATACGGAGATCGCTCGCGGCGGCAAGGACTCGGAGATTATGCTGGACGCCACAGAATGCTTGCCGGGTCAAGATCAGGTACAGACGCTTTGCTGCCCCAAGTCTTCCAAGGTACCAAAGTGTCAATGGAGAGGATACCAAGGCAACGACCATTGTCCGGTTGGCTGTAACGCAGGTGAAGTCGCGGTCGGCACTCATCACCAAGGTTGCAAGAAGTCCGGGTGGCAGACCGCTTGTTGTGAAGCTACTGATTCCACTGGGCCTTGGTCCAAGTGCGGATGGACAGTAGATTGCTACGACGACGACGACTCCACGTGTCCCAAGGGCTTCTCGTCCTTTGTTGTGGGATCTCGAGGCGGTTTTGGTGGTCAGAAGAGTTGCAAGAAAGGCAAGAAGTACAATTACTGCTGCACTGAGACTCCCAAGCCTTTCAAGAACTGTGAGTGGGTTGGCCATGAGGTATCGTTCCACAATGAACAGGCTTGTACCAATACCTGTCCCCATGGGTCCACTCGCATCGCTGCGCAGGATATCAGCACGTCATGGAGTACCTCTGGCTACCTTGCACATACTAACAAGTGCACCTACGGCTTTGAAGCATATTGCTGCGCTGGCGACAAGGAATCTGACAAGGACGAGCGCGACATTATAGTGTACCAGGACAAGGACGCAAAGGAGTTTGACTATGCGCTGCAAAGATTTCTCAGAGATCCCGTCTGTCCTGACGAAGAGATTGAGTTCGGCGGCGATGATGGGCTGAGTACCGATGAGGGGCTCAGCGCACGGAATCTTCTCCTGGGTCGCGCTACAGACAATTCAGCGGTTCTAGCTGTGCTCCTTCCCATCATGGGAGTTTGGGTCACGTCTCGAGAACCACGCCTGGATTTGACGGAGATTTACAACAGGGACGTTAGGGCAGCTGGGTATGCCCAAAGCGCTGCCAACCTCACCACGTTTCAGCAGCTGCTGTATCAGAGCGACTGGAATGGCCGACCCAGGTACTCCGGCAGAGCTGTCGCCAGGATGGCACTCTGTGATCTCGCCGAGTCAAGAGAAGGTTTGGAAAACCTAGCTACAGTTCCAGCAGCTCTTTGTGAGGTTCCGTCGAGCACCGGCTCTGAAGCTCAAAAGCGAGATATTCAAGCTCGGACTATCAATGTCAACGTTATGACAGATCGGGGCAAAGGCGGGGTCCAGCCAAGTGCTGCATATATTTTCCAAGCTATCAAAGCCGGCCACCTAAGCTTGCATTATTTGCGCTGGCTCCCCCCGAGCCCAACGAGCCGTCAAGTCATTCTTGAGGTAGCTTACTGGATTGGACCCTCTCCTGGTGTAGAAGATCCAGCCAACTCGTATCGAAACCTGTACCGCGATCGCAGTCACCGGAACGCCGTAGACCGATGGGTTGTCTTTCATTTCCACATCCCTTTAGATGCCAACACCTTCTGGACGGAGCCGAGCGGCGTGAACGATTACTACCTTGGTGTCTCGTCCTTTGGCATGTATCACAGTCAGGGTACCCATCGGCCAAATCCTCCTCGAGGCTACAGAGGACCAGTTGATTACCGAGCCGAGTGGGTGTAAGTACGCCTTCTACCTGATGGGTATTATAGTGCTAATATGTTTCTGATTCAGATACAGCAGCTCATACGCTGGCGGCAGTTCTAACACAGGAGCTCTGACGAACTACAACCAGCGACGAGAACCTTTCAACTGCAGGATTCCGGAACACGGACCAGCGCCAGGGCCAGCCTTTTATCTTGGCCGCGACTATACTTCTCAGATCAACGATTTAATTACCGCCAATCGGGATCCACAATTGGCTGTTCTTATTAATGAGTTTGTACGTATCTGTGCTCCATTTACTTGCAGCGGGCGGTCACTAATTCGACATCTGTCAGGGCATGGGGCTTCACCAGGCGGGCGTTTTTAGATCTGCTAACCTAGCGAGGATCTGGCCCATCGCCAGGAACGGAAACCTGCCCCCAGCAGGGAGCAGCTGGGGTGATCAAGAATACAGCCCTGGTCCCCAGGCTTTTCAAATCAACTTTGACCTTAACGGAGCTCGGGTAAACAACGTACAGAATGCTGATCCGTAAGACCATTTGTATCTGTGTAGTGTTAGGTTCCGGTTAGAGTCAGTGGACAATTGTACATAGAATATAGAACATACAATATACTCGCCGTGATCACCGTGTTCACCATTCACGAATGTTGGCCTTCTAGATAGCGTCACTTGCAAATCGTGCCATTGAGCGAGGTCGATAATTAAACTGGAAGAAGGACACAGACACCTACCAACATGCTTTCAGAAAAGCGATATCTATCTGGGAGGTGGTTTAGTTAGCGTTGTATTCTACTTTTGCTTAAAAATGTTACCTTAGGGTTAGGGTTAGGATAGGGTTATATTAGGCTATGGAAAGCTATCTTGCTCGAGTGCTATTTATATAAGGATTTATAAAGAGTATAAAGGAGAGATATGTAAAGGAGGTAAAAAAAAAGAGATAAGAGAGGTAGTAAGGAAAAGATAATAAGGAAAAGAGATAAAGAGATAAAAGAGAGATAAAAGGGATATAAATATAAGAAGGATAGATAGAGATAAGAAAGAGATAGAGATAGGAAAGAGATAGAGATTAGAAGGAGATAGAGATTAGAAAGAGATAGAAATAGAAGAGAGATAGAGGTAAAGGAAAAATAGGAAAAAGAGATAGATTAAGAAGGAAGATAGGTTAGAAAGAAAGATAGGTCGGCATCTAGGAGTGCGTTCTCCTAGGTAGATCTCGAGCTATAGAGGCAGCTGAGATTGCCCTAGTCTTAGTTAAGGTAAGGCCGATAGTCGAGTCTAGCTATAAGGCTGCAAAGGGACCTAAGAGCTCTTGGAGCTTCTTATAGGTCTGTGAGGTCTCCTGATCTATAAGGCCGCCTGCTGAGAAGATAAGAGGGTGGAAGAAGGCTCTAAGAGACTGATATTTCCGCCTTTTCTTACTAGCAGCTTCCTTTAAGGTGCTATAGGGGTCCTCCTTTACAGAGTCCTTGGAGATAGCTACGACTTGGATATTATAGAAGTAGCGGCTATTTCTAATAGTAACTGCAAAGTCAGCCTGGAGGGAGGAGTCTTGCTAGACTAGGGGTTCAATCTCGACCTCGAGGTCAGGCCGGCTGCCTAGGGCTTTTATAAAGGCCCTGTTAACAGCATTATGCCTTGCAATCTACCTTCTGCTAGCTCCCTTATAAGTATCCTTATAACCTAGGTTAGCTATAGCATTACAGGCACTATAAGGCAGGTCTAGAGGCTTAATAGGATAGAAAAGTCTGCTTTTAAGGGCTTTAGTAGTCTTAAAGTCTATAAAAGAGTGGGGTTTCTGTATAGGTAAGACTTTAAGCTACTTACGGCCTAGATAGCTAGTATTCTCTAGCCTGGCTTGCTTATAAGATATAGGGAGGTCTTAGAGGAAGGATTCTAGCTTAGCCTTATTTATCTCTTTAAAGACCTCTTTAGCTAATTTCCCTTAGTCTTAAGGGGTAGATAGAGAGGGGTAAGAGGCAAAGAAGCTAGTAATACCCTCTAGGATCTTCTTAGCTATTTCCTTAGCTGCCTAATATAGGCCTTGGGCTAATTCCTTATGCAAAGGCAGCCCTAGACCTCCTTCCCTTACAGGAAGGGATAAGAGATAGGGATTAGGCTCTTTAGGACGCTCGGCTGGGCTCCTAGCTACTAAGGTCATAATAGCTTCCTTGATAAGGATATCGGCTCTTTCCCATAGGTCAGATAGACCTTCTGGGTTAAGTTGCCGAAGGAGGTGTTGTAGAAGGAGGTGGATACTGCCTTGTAGGAGAAGAAGGGAGTGTTGCTTAGGCAGGTCTTGAAGAGCAGCTATAGCCTGCTATAAGGTATCTAGCTTTTCTTCCAGAAATGCCCTTCTGCCTTCTAGGGGACCTATATAAGTACCCAAGGTCTTAAGACCATAGTCTTTAAGGTCCTTAATAGCTATTTCCTTACTTTTAGCTAGGTTAAGCTTATAAGGTAATTTCTCTAGTACCTCTCTAACTATATCTAGAGATCCTTAGTCTTTAAATAAGATATAAAGGTTATCTAGATAAGCAACTAGGGTTGCCCCTAGAAGCTTTCTAGCTAATTCCTCTAAAGTAGGTCTAAAAGAGAGGGAAAAGAGAAGTGGTCCTATTGGGTCTCCTTGCCTAACCCCTTTAGAAGAGGCTATAGTTGAACTATCTGGAAGGACTAGCAGTGAGGGGTTATTATAAGCCCAGGTTGCAGCCCTATAGAAGGTAGGGGCAAAGGAGGCCACTAAGGACGCTATAGAGGGTCTAGCCCCGCTGTTGAAGGCGTTGTAGAGGTCAACTGAGGTAATATATTAGAAATCAGCCTTATTTGGGCCAGCTATAGCTTCCTCAAGAAGGAAGACAGCTAGTTCTACTCCTCCTGGGCTGCTAACGCCTAGCTAGAAAGGCAATAGCATAGAGGAGCTAAAGGAGGTCTTTAAGATAGCTTTCATAGCTACCTTATAAATAAGATCTCCTATAGCAATAGGTCTGATACCTCTATCTGGCTTCTCTAGGCCGATAAGGCGGCTTGTATATAGTAGGTCTGCCCCTAGGGCTGTTCCTTGCCTTATTATATTAGCTAGTAGCCTTAGGAAGGCTATAACTAGGGAATCTGCCTTAGATACTAGGTTTAGAAGTGGCCTAGTCTAGCCACTAAGGCCGGGGGCTTTTTCTTTTCCTATAGTAGCTATAGAGGCAAGGATAGCTTCCTCTATAATAGGTTGGCTAGGTCTTAGGCGGGTCTTTCTTGAAAAGGGGTCTTTTGAGCCTATTGGGTGTTTTTCGAGTAAAATAGCCCTGTTTTCAGCTGTATCAGCCGCTATAGGGGTAGGGTCTATAAGAGCTCGAGAAGCCCGTCCTAGGAAGCCTCTTTCTAGCATCTTAGCTGCCCTCTTAGCTAGGCTAGGGGCTGTTTTCCTTCCTTAAGAAAGGGAAAAGGAAGTACTTTAAGCTAGGCTTTGTAGGAGGCTTTCTAGGGTCTCTAGGGAAGGGATATTAGAAAGATAGGCTCGGAGATAGGTAGATAAATCTCCTTTCTGGATTCCAAGACTTAAGATTCTAGGGAGGATAAGGAAGTATAAGAGGTTTTTCTCAGGAGGTCTCTTTATAAAGGCCTTAGCGGCTTTTTAAGTAGCTATCTTGAAGATAGCTGCTTGTTTAGCTTGTAGCTTTTTCTCTACTATAGGGATTTTTGCATAGGCTAGAAGCTTCTGTATAGATCCCTTGGCTAAGATTGGTGCTATAGCCTCTTGGTGTTGCTGCTGAAGGTCTGGGGGAGAGGAAGAGGGAGTCTCTAGGTCTAATAAAATATCTTGAAATCCTTGAGATATAGATCTGTAAGAGGACTTGGAAGAAGATCTTAAAGAAGACCTTGAGGGGGACCTTTGAGGTGACCTTGAGGAGGACCTTTGAGATAACCTTGAAGGAGACCTAGCTGTAGCCTGAGGAATAGGTCTAGCTGGGGTCTGGGGGATAGGTCCGGCTTGGGTCTGTGAGATATGTGATGTAGACCTAGCTGGAGACTGAATAGAATCCTCTTCTATAGGACTAGAAGGGGGAATAATAGCCTGAAAAGCAGTCTCTTGCCTTGGTCTTCCTCTTTTAGCTATAGGAAAGGCAGGGATTTCAGGAAGGTCTGGGGAAAATAACCTAGATTGGTCTTCTAGAAAGAGGCTGCTTTGGGGTGGGCTAAGAGACTGAGAGCTTAGGAGAGGGTAAGGGCTAGGGCTGGAAGGCTGCTGCCTTTGCCTCTGTGAGGGTCTTGCTGTCTCTGGGGAAGGGGTTTTAGCTGGCCTTTTCCTTCTAGCAGCTAGCTCTTTAGCTAAGGCTATTATAGATAGATAAGGCTAATAGGTCCTTATCCTAGGAAGAGTAGAGATATTTGAAGTCCCTCTTATTCTATGGATTTTAGCACTATGAGCCTTGATGCCCTGGGCTCCTTGGCAAGCTGTTGAGCAGTGTGGGCACCTAGCTAGATTCAGATATTGTAGCTGCTGATCTGTATAGGCTTCGGTGGGGTGTTTTTTGCGGATATGTTCTAGAATATCCTTATAGCTACCATCACAGGTGGGGCAGCTATAGGAGGCCATTGTAAGCATAAAGAGGGGAAAATCAGCTGTAAAATACAGGAAAAACCAATCTTGTAGCTTAAAAGATGAGCTTTCTAGGCAAGATAAGAGAGGTAAGATAAAAAAAGGAAATCTACTCTTTAAAGAAGGAGCAGAAAATCAGGCTTAAGAGAGATAAAAAAGATAGCTAAAAGCTATATAAAGAGATAGCTAAAAGCTATATAAAGAGATAGCTAGAAGTTATAAAAAGAGATAGCTAAAAGTTATATAAAGAGATAACTAAAAGCTATAAAAAGATAGCTAAAAGTTATATAAAAAGATAACTAGAAATTATATAAAAGAGAAAGAATAATATAAAATAAAGAAAAATAAAGAGATATATATAAGAAAAATAAAATAAAAAAAAATAAAAAAAGAATTAATTTAAAATTAAGATTAAAAAGATTTAAATTTTATTTTAATTTTAGTATTTATATATACCTAAACCTTAACCTTATATTAAACCTTAACCTAGACCTTAACCTTAAGCCCGACCTTGAGCCTGACCTAACCTCTGACCCAAAGTCTGACCCTAAGTCTGACCTAAAGTCTAACCCTAACCTTCTATAAGATGTTCCTCTTATATATCTTTATAAGCTTTGCGAGCTGTGTTAGAATTTTTATAAGCTTTATAAGCTATATTATAATATATATAAGCTTTATAAAAACTAGATAATAGCCCTTTAGGCTATTATAGAGATATAGAGACTTCTTTATAAAGATTAGGGTTTAGGTCAGGGTCAGGCTTTAGGTTAAGGTTAGGGTCAGGCTTTAAGTCAAGGTTAGGGCTAGGGATAGGGCCAGGGATAGGTTAAGAACCTTCTAGAAAAATAAGCCAAGGATAGGGTTAAGGTCAGGGCCAGGAATAAGGCTAGGGATAGGTTAAAAAGAATTTACTAGAAATCCTTCTTATAGCTATATAATATTCTTTTTTTCCTTTTTTCCTTTTTTCTTTATTTCTTTATATTTAGCCTTTTCTTTATCTCTTTATACTTACTTTTTATTTTATAGCTATTTATCTAGCTTTTCCCTCTTTATTAAGCTTATCTTTTCCTTATCTTATCTCTTACCTCTAGCTATCCTACCTACCCTAGACCTCCTTTTTACCTATTCCTACTATGCCCTTACAGGTCTGCCCTACTTGCCAAGGAGGCTATAGTGACCTGCTAGAGCATATCTGGAAAAAACACCCTGCCGAGACCTATACAAATCAGCAGCTTCAGCCACTTAGCTTAGTCAGTTGCCCTCACTGCGCCACAGCTTGCCGAGGCTTGCACGGCATAAGGACCTATAATGCTAAGATCTACGGTATAGAAGGAAGAGCTAAAATCTCTACCTTACCTAGGCCAAGGACTTATATAGCTACTAGGGCCTTTAGTACCTCTATAGCTAGCCAATTAGAAGGCCCAGACCTAGCTAGTTATAGAGATATAAGAAGGAAAAGGCCAGCTAGAACCCCTTCTCCAGACTGGCAAAGACCTTCTCAAAGGCAAAGGCAGCTACAGCCTACCCAAGACCCTCAAGAAGACCTAAAAGGGGACTGGGAAGAGGACCCTACCCTAGACCCCCAAGAGGACCTAGAAGCCCAAAAGGACCTAGAAGCCCAAGAGGACCTAAAAGCCCAAGAGGAGGACCTAGAAGCCCAAGACCTAGAAGAAGACCCTACCCTAGACCCCCCTAAGATCCAGCCTCCCCTAGATAACCATCCTAGGGCTAGGTTAGGCTTAGAGGCTAGCTATAGGTCTTCTTCTAGCTATAAGGGCAAGGAAAGGTCTTCTTTAGAGGCCTCTTTTTAGGCTTTTAATAGGGAAAATAGGCCTATTTTAGCCCCTAATAGCCCCTCTAGGCCCAGTACCCCACAAGAGCCTACCTTAAAGCAGCTATATAACTAAGCTATAGCCCCTATCTTAGAAAAGGCCTCTATAAAGAAGCTATTAGCCTTCTTAAAGATCCCTATTCCAGAAAAGAGGCTACATACTAGGCAGGCTATTATTTTTATAGCTATAGCTTATAGGGCTGCTAAAGCCTTTTTAAAAAGACCTACTAAAAAGGCCTTATTATACTTCCTTCTTCTCCCTAGGCTCCTAGGGCTAGGGCTTTAAAAAGGAGGCCTAGGTACCTTATTAAGGTCCTATCCTTCTAACCTCCCTACCCTAGAGAGCCTACAGTCCTTACAGCAGCCCCAAAACCACCCTGACCTAAAAAGACCTTCTAGAGCCCCTAGCCCAGCCTAAAAAGTAGCCAAGCTACTAGAAAGAGGCTACCTAGGCCGGGCTGCTAGGGCCCTTATAGACCCTACCCCAGTAGCCCCTAATACTGCTAAAAATAGGGCTATTTTGCTAGAAAAGCACCCTATAGGCTCTAAAGACCCCTTCCAGGGCAAGACCCGCCCAAGACCTGGCCAACTAATTACATCTAAGGCTATTATAAAAGCTATTAGGTCTATAGGCAAGGAAAAAGCCCCCGGCCTTAGTGGCTAGACTAGGCCCCTGCTAGACCTAGTAGTAGCTAGGGAAGATTCCCCTATTATAGCCTTCCTTAAGCTACTAGCTAATATAATCCATTAGGGCACAGCCCTAGGCATTAACCTTCTATATGCTAGCTGCCTTATAGGCCTAGAAAAGCCAGGTAGGGGGGTTAGGCCTATAGCTATAAGGGATCTTATTTATAAGGTAGCTATAAAAGCTATCCTTATAACCTCCTATAGGTCTAAGATACTGCTACCTTTCTAGCTAGGTATAAACAGCCTAGGAGGGGTTAAACCAGCAATCTTCCTGCTAGAAGAGGCTATTTTAGGCCCTAATAGTGCTGATTTTTAGCAACTAGCCTTTATAGACCTTGCTAATGCCTTTAACTTAGTAGATAGGGCCTTTATAGCTGCCTTAGTAGCTACTTATGCCCTTACCTTCTATAAGGCAGCAGCTTGGGCCTATAATAGCCCTTCTCTTTTAGTTATAAAAGAAGGGGGTATTTTAGCCTCTTCTAAGGGGGTTAGGCAAGGAGACCCCCTAGGACCCCTCCTATTTTCCCTAGCTTTTCGACCTACCCTAAAGACCTTAATAGCTAAGCTGCCTAAGGCTACCTTAGTGGCATACCTAGATAACCTCTATATCCTTAATCCGGCCCTTAACGGCACCTTAGAGGCAGCTAGGAAGGTCTTCTCTAAGTCCCCCTTCTAGCTTAACCTAGCTAAAAGTAAGGAAATAGCTATAAGGGACCTAAAAGAGGAAGGAATTAAGGCCCTAGGCTCCTTTATAAGGCCTATAGCGCCTAAAAGAGCCTTCTTAAAAGGGAAAATAAGGACCTTGCAAGAGGCCCTAACTGCCCTTCAAGACCTCCCAAAGCAGCATGCTCTCCTCCTTTTTAAAGGAAGTATTTAGCTCCTTCTTAAGCACCTATAGAGGCAGCTAGACTATTACAACCCCCGCGGTTACGTCACGTATACTCCACAATTTTACTTTCCTCCTTACTAATTATAATACAATTTATATAAGGATAACTAGCACCAGAACGCCATTATCCCTAAAATGCTATATCCTAGGATAATAGCATCCCTATATACTATTATCCCTTATTCTATAACCTTAATATATAAAATATATTTATTAGTACTTTTATAAATCTTAGCTTACTAGCTATTAATAAGACTTCTTTATATTAATAAGCCTAATATATATTACTTAATTATTAAGAGATATAATACCTTATACTGCTTAGTATTATGCCTTATATTATCTGCTAATATAAACCTAAAACAGACTAGTTTATCCCTTAAAAACTATAATTATTATATATTAATAGCTCTTATTTAAACTATACTATATAATGCTAAGTAATACTAATATAATAGTACTTATTACCTTAAGCCAGTCTTCTAACTTGGGATATGCCTAGCACTTACTGCAGCAAGAGACTCCCCTTAACCTAGAGGATGTTTTTATAGAAACTAATAATAAAGAAGGAAAAGAGATTACTCTTGCGTATCTAAGCCCCTATAAAGGGGAAGTTATAAAACTTAAATATAAGCTTAGGAGACTTAGCTAATAATATAATAATCTTTTAAAAAATATAAAAAATAACTTTAATATAGCTAAAAGTAAAATTAAAACCTTAGAAGCTAAGATAGCTTAACTTATTAAACTTACTAAAGGACTTAAGAAAGAAGCTAAGAAAAGTAAGAAAATATATTAAAAATACATTAAATATATTATAGCACTTATAGCTACTAGAAAAGACCCTAAAGAAATCCTTAAACTATAACAGCCTAACTTATATAATAGGGATGCTAATAAACTCTAAGGATTCCTTACTAGCCTATATAGCTACTATCTGTACTACCTAACCTAGTTTATTATAGATAAACTTAAGGTATAATATATAATAGGATTCCTTAAGGATAAAGTACTTTAATAATTTAAACCTATTATATATAACTATATTAATAATCCCTATAAAAAACAAAAAGATATAACTAATTATATTTATAATAATTATAAAGACTTTAAAAAAGAGATATAATATATACTTAAGATATAAGATAAAAAGCAATTTGCAGAACTAAAGATTAAATAACTTAAATAGAAGGGATTTGCTGCCTCCTACCTTGCTAAATATTACTACTAGGTATCTAGACTTAACTAAAATAAAGAAGTATATATAGCCTAAATATACTTAAGACTAAAGTTTAAAATTAAGGATGCTATAGTTAATATTAGACCTAAGCCTACTAACCTAAATAACCTTGCTGCTATTATGGTCGAAATCGATGACCAGCAATATAAGTGAAGATGCAAGAAGCAAGCTAAATAAAGTAGTAAAATGTATAACCTATAGTAGAATAATAACTATAAATGAAATAATACTAATTAGGGGCGCGAAAGATATAATAATACTTCTTATAAAACTGAAGCAGGACTTATAGTTCTTAGAGCTACCTAATAAGGAAATAGAAAGCCTTAAGATATATCTAGAGTTAAATGCTATAACTGTAACTAGTTTAGATATATAATATATATCTGCCTAGAACTAAAGAAACTAAGAAAACTAAATTAAGGTAAGTAAGCCCTAGGACTAACTTAAATACAGGACCCCTAGATAGCTATATATATTAAGATATTTAAAATAACTTAAAGTAAATATAATATAGTTTTATATTATAAATTAACCTTTATAAAACCGCTATTAGAAACCTATAAAGGATAAAAAAAGAAGGAACTTATAAAAAAAGAAATAAAGTAATAGAGACTCTAAAAGAATGAAATTAATAATAATTATTACTACTAAAAGATAAAGGACTTAAAGTAAAAGGAATACTTCTAATAGAAATAAAGAGAAAGATAATAAAATAAAAAGGATAATAAAAAACATAAAGAAGTAAAAGTCTTAGGAATATTTAATAAAGGAAAAGTAATTATCCCTTAAATAGAAGAATAGCTAAGTACTTTATAATTAATTAATAATATCCTTACTAGGATAATTATATAATAAGACAGAATGACTCTTATAGTAAAGGCAATGACTAGAGACGCATGATGTTTTGGCTACAGACGCATGATCCTTTCAGACGCATGACTTTTATGCCCTCTTATTGGCTTAAAATTAATTGATAGTGTAATTGAATTCTGCCACTTCTCGAGCATATCACTTAGTAATTTAGTATATATCCTGCCATTTCCCTTATATATCACTCGGTAATTTAATATAAATCCTGCCCGATTTAAGAACCCTCAATTGGGCGAGATTTAGATCTTGCTATTATATATCATATCCAGTATTA